>SZWC01000039.1:3485-30122 GCA_023375785.1 Penium margaritaceum | reverse complement strand
ACGCACCACAAGGAGTGGTTCACACAGCTGCTCTCCATTCCTCCTCGGCCGATTGCTTTGGGTGATGATCGGGTGGTGTATGCTGAGGGGATTGGGATTGTGGAGATGTGGTTGGAGACCCCGCGTGGCATTGAAGTGGGAGTTTTCCATGGCGTACTGTATGTGCCTGATGCTGCGTTCAACCTTCTCTCAGTGTCCTCTATCACCAACACAGGACTGCGCGTTGTCTTCGATGATGACTATGGCGACATCCTCAACAAGGTAACAGGAGAGGAGTTTGCCAAGTCGGTGAAGGAGAGCGACATGTACCGCCTGCTGGGGGCGACCAAGATCCCGCGTGAGCAAAGTCTTGCAGCAGTGGTGCAGGCGACAGATGGTGAGATCTGGCATGCGCGCTACGGCCACATCGGCATGCGCGCCTTGCAGCAGCTTCAAGCAAAGCAGATGGTGCGTGACCTGCCTACCATCTCTAACTTTGAGCAGCAATTATGCATCGGATGTTTGGAGGGGAAGCAACACCGCGAGGCGTTCTCTGGAGCAGGGGAACATGCAAAAGAGGTGTTGGAGCTGGTCCACAGGGACTTGTGCGGACCGATGCAGACCCAGAGCTTTGGAGGCTCTACGTATTTTCTCACCTTCATTGATGATTTCAGCCGTTACACTACTGTGTACTTCCTTTCCTCCAAGGACCAGTGCTTTGACAGGTTCAAGGAGTTCAAGGCCATGGTGGAGAACCAATCTGGCAAGAAGATCAAGGCGTTGCGCAGCGACCGCGGTGGAGAGTACTTGAGCAAGGAATTCCAGGACTATCTCGCAGCAGCTGGCATCAAGGCGCAGCGTACCGCGCCGTACTCGCCGCAGCAGAACGGTGGAGCAGAACGCGCCAACCGTACCATTGTGGAGTCGGCGCACTCCATGCTGCACGCGGCTCGGCTGACCTACGACTTCTGGGCTGAAGCCGTGAGCACTGCGGTCTACATCAAGAACCGCAGTCCAAGTAAGGCGCTGGAGCAGATGACGCCGTACGAGGCGTGGTTCGGCAAGAAGCCAAGCGTAGGTCATCTTCGCGCGTTTGGCAGCTTGGCGCACATGCACGTGCCAAAGGAGAAGCGGCAAAAGTGGGATGCGAAGAGTGCACAGATGCTTATGATAGGGTACGACGTGGCAAGCAAGGCGTATCGCCTCTACGAGAGGGATACAGGCCACGTGATCATCTCCAGGGATGTCGTCTTCAACGAGAGCAACGTCATTGGCACCAACATCGTGTATGAAGAGGCAGCAGAACCAACAGCTGACGTGACAGTGGGAGCAGAAATTCTTCCTGACCCGGTTTCTCCAGATCCTTCCTCTACTGTGACAGTGGGAGAATCACTCTACTCTCCCATGTCTGATGTTGCAGATACAGCAGCCTCATCGGCAGAAGCAGAGGAGGGAGATGTAGCACCACCAGCAGCAACAGTTGTGCCAGCAGCACCGCGCCAGCCACCCGCTAATGCTCCAGCACCAGGTCGCAGGCACCCTCTTAGGGTGCGGTACAAGCCTGGTGAGCGCGGCCATTTCTGGATGCTGCAGAAACCAGAACAGATGAACGTCGCAGTTGCAGCAGATTCAGATGAGCCAACATCATACAAGGAGGCCATGGCTGCACCGGATGCAGCAGNGTTCAAGGAAGCCATGCAGGAGCGCTTCCAGATGTCTGATCTCGGGGAGGCATCATACTTCCTCGGTATCCAGATCACGCGTGACCGCAAGTCACGCTCTCTCTCGCTGCAGCAGAGCCGCTACATCAAGGATGTTTTGCAGCAGTTTGGCATGGCAGAGGCAAAACCCATCGGCACGCCGCTGGAGACGCGGCAGTACCTCGTGAGCTTCAATGGAGAAGCAAATGCAGCTGAGCGGCAGAAGTACCAAAGCGCCGTCGGCAGTCTCAAGTACCTGATGGTGGTAACCAGGCCGGACCTTGCACAGGCTGTGAGCGCTGTGAGCGAGCACATGGCTAATGCCGGACCGGAGCACCAGAAGGCAGTGAAGCGGATCTTCCGCTACCTTGCTGGAACCATCAACATCGGCATCACCTACAACGGCAATGACAACAGCATCATCGGCTACAAAGACGCAGATTGGGCTTCAAACCCTGAGGACCGCAAGTCTATCTCTGGACATGTGTTCCTCATGAATGGTGGNCACCCTCTTAGGGTGCGGTACAAGCCTGGTGAGCGCGGCCATTTCTGGATGCTGTAGAAACCAGAACAGATGAACGTCGCAGTTGCAGCAGATTCAGATGAGCCAACATCATACAAGGAGGCCATGGCTGCACCGGATGCAGCAGATTGGGCGCAAGCCGTGCAGCAGGAGATACAGTCGCAGCTGGACAACGGNCCGGACCGGAGCACCAGAAGGCAGTGAAGCGGATCTTCCGCTACCTTGCTGGAACCATCAACATCGGCATCACCTACAACGGCAATGACAACAGCATCATCGGCTACAAAGACGCAGATTGGGCTTCAAACCCTGAGGACCGCAAGTCTATCTCTGGACATGTGTTCCTCATGAATGGTGGAGCCATCAGCTGGTGCAGCAAGCGGCAGGTGGTCGTGGCCACCTCGAGCACAGAAGCTGAGTACGTATCTCTCAGCTTTGGAGCCAAGGAAGCACTTTGGCTCCAACGTCTCATGGCAGAGATGAGTGGGAGTGCAGCAGTTCCAGTTCCTGTGCGCGTCGACAACCAGAGCGCAATCGCACTCGCCAAGAATCCTGAGCACCATGCACGCACCAAGCACATTGACATCGCATATCATTTCATCAGGCACATGGTGCAGGAGGGTGCTATCAAGCTGGAGTTTACTCCAACCAGCAAGCAGGTCGCTGATTTCTGCACCAAGCCAGTGACCCGTGAGAAGCAGCAGTTNGGCGATTCTCCATGGGTTTGTGGGTTATGTGACCACTAGGAGTGTGCCATGAGAGCATTCTCTAGCTCTCTAGGTCGTGTGTGAGTGGTCAGCCTGATTGCTAGGCTGATTTCCTCCCTTGTGTAAGATTATAGACTCTAGTGTGTGAGCCTTAGCCTCCATGGCTAAGTGGTGTGGCTTGTGAGAGGGCTGACTTGCCCAAGCTCTAGCTCTATATGTACTCCATCATTTTGAGTGATTGAACAACCATTCTTCAGCACAAGTGATGTCCTTCCAATCACACATGCTCGATGCTCCAAGGCTCCCTCTCTCCTCAAGTTCCAACAGAAGTACAACCTCACGAACTGAAGGATCTTGGCCTCTAGCTCCACGCTAGACTTGATGCCCAGCAGCTGCAAAACAAGGACAAGGCAATCAGAGACCATGCAACAAAGGCAACCAAGCAACAGTGCGGACAACAAGCATAGTTCACCTTGTGCCACCTGATTCAGGTGGCAAAATGTCTATGGTCCAAGCTTGAGGTCGATCCAATGGTCGGATTGGGAGATATGAGTTTTCGAAGTATTCGGGATCATCGACCGCCAATATCTGGGTGACCATGGGCGATGACTCCATGCCTTAGCCTGAGAAAAAGGAATAAGGCAAGAGATCCATGGTGAAGACCTGATGGGAGAAACATCGAAAAAGGTCCTAGATTCTTGTGCTGCCTTGTCAGAGTGTGCTCACTAGGAAAAGGGTACCTCTCCTTACTTTCTAGGTGAGGTGAGATTCTTGTGTGCTAGTCATGGACACATGGCGATTGTCCATGGGATTGTGGGTTATGTGACCACTCGGAGTGTCCCATGAGAGAATTCTCTAGCTTTCTAGGTCGTATGTGAGTGGTTAGCCTGATTGCTGGGCTGATTTCCTCCCTTGTGTGAGATTATGGATTCTAGTGTGTGAGCCTTAGCCTCCATGACTAAGTGGTGTAGCTTGTGACAGGGCTGACTTACCCAAGATCTACCTCTATGTGTACTCCATCATTTCGAGTGATTCAAGAACCATTCTTTAGCACAAGTGATGTCCTTCTAGTCCCACATACTTGCTGCTCCAAGGCTCTCTGCCTCCTCCAGATCCAATATTTGGTATCAGAGCCAAGTTCTGCCAGTTTCACCCAGGACAGGCCGTCACTTTCAGAGTCACTGGTTGGGGTAAACTCCTTCACCAAATTTGACAATCGACCATCGGATCTTCAAGCTTCACAACGAGTCCAAGATCGTGAGATCCAACGGTCAGATTGAGAGTTATGCTCAAAACGAGATCGGCCAAGGCTACACTCTTCTCTATGAGTAAGACTATCGCCTTGTGATGACCATAACTCTCATGTTTCTTTGTCAAATTTAAAAGTGGCACATGCAAATTCTAGTATATTTCCTAAGCTTTCCATTGGTGTAAACACATTTGCATTCCATTGATTCGTTTGGGAGAAACACCGTTTATAAGCTGGCTAGACTGAGTTAGAGTAGGAACAGAAGTATACCCTGTTTTCAAGAGGGCATACATTTTAAAATCCCCTAGTGGTGGACCCTGTTTTTCAACATTTCCAGTCTGGTGACCTCTATAGTCCATTTTCTGTCCGATAGATTTCTTGCAAAAGCAGCAGCAGAAGGAGGGGTAGGGCCGCCATCCAAGGGCAGCGCAGAGTATCACCAAGGCTCAAAATGGCAGCATCTGGCCTTGTGACAACAGTCCAAGGCTCAAAACGTGAAGTTGGCGTGTCCCTCCAGCCTTTGGAGAGGCTGGAGGGACACGCCAACTTCACGTTTTGGAAGATCCGTACCCGCCTCCTTTTAGAGGAGAGGGGCTTATGGGAGGCGGTGAGCGGCGACGAGCCGGCTCCAGTTCCACAGGCAAAAGGAATCACCGCAATGCACGTGGTAGCGCAGAAGACTCCACAAAAGGGTACAGCTGATGTGGGTTCTTTTGCAGGTGTAGCAGCGGTGTATGAGGAATGGAACAAGGACAGGCAGGCCTACAGGTTGCCTGTCAACCCCATCTCCAATCCGCATCTTCAGTACATGAGTGACAAGGCTACTACAAAGGAGGGATAGGACATGTTGTGCAAGAAGTATGAGAGCAAGGATCCTGCATTCCTCATGCTTTTGGAAGAAAAGATGATGGCATTGAAAATGTAGGGTGGTGAAGGGATAGAGGCGTATCTGGACAGGGCAAAGGATCTGGCGAAGCAGCTGAGAGCGGCCTACAACCCTATGGAAGAGACACGCTTCATCCTCCTCTTTCTAAGGACTTCCCAACCAGCTAGGACACGGTGCGAGAGACGCTGGAGTGCCAGCCAACTCTCAACCTCGACTTCATCTACACTCACCTGGTGCACATGGAATTGCCTTGCAATGCAAAGAAGCACAATGGCAGCGGCAGCAGTGAGGCAGCTTTCATGGCCACAAGCTCACGCAACCAGCACTAGGAGCAGCAGTCTAGGCAGCAGAAAGGCAAAAAGAAAGGCAAATGCCACTACTGCTAGAAAGAGGGACACTACAAAAAGGAGTATTTCAAGCTCAAAAGGAACCAGAATGAGCAGCAGCAGCAACAGTTATCGCAGCGGCAGCAGCAAAAGCAGGAGCAGCACCTCCAGCAGTCAGAGCAGCGTCAACAGAAGCAGCAGCAGCCGAAAAACAAGGCTGGTGTGCGCCACTTTCGCAAAATGAATGTGGCCAAGGAGGTACGCGACGGTCTTTTCATGGCAAAGTCTGACATATTGCAAGTGGAGAAGGCGGATGTCGCATGGTACAAGGACTCAGGGTGTACCAAGAGGCTCACACATCACAAGGAGTGGTTTACACAACTGTTGTCCATCCCGCCCCATCCTATCGGTATGGGTGATGATCGGGTGGTGTATGCTGAGGAGATTGGGATTGTGGAGATGTTGTTGGAGACCCCATATGACATTGAAGTGGGAGTGTTCCATGGCGTGCTGTATGTACTTGATGCTGCATTCAACCTCCTCTGAGTCTCCTCTCTTAGAAATACAGGACTGCGCATCGTCTTTGATGATGACTATGGTTACATCCTCAACAAGGATAAAGGAGACTAGTGGACCAGGTCGGTGAAAGAGGACCACATGTACCGCCTGCTTGGGGCGACCAAGATCCCACGTGAGCAGAGTCTTGTAGCAGTGGTGCAGGTGACAGATGGTGAGATGTGGCATGCGCGCTACACCCACATCGGCATGCGTGTCTTGCAGCAGCTTCAAGCAAGGCAAATGGTGCGTGACCTACCCACCATCTCTAACTTTGAGCAGCACTTGTACATCGGTCGTTTTGAGGGGAAACAGCACCGGGAGGCGTTCTCTGGAGCAAGGGAGCATGCGAAGGAGGTGTTTGAGCTCGTCTACACATACTTATGCGGACCGATGCAGACCCACAGCTTTGGAGGCTCGAGGTATTTCCTGACTTTCATTGATGATTTCAAGCATTACACTGCTCTATAATTCCTTCCTTCCAAGGACCAGTGCTTTGACAGGTTCAAGGAGTTCAAGGCCATGGTGGAGAACAAGACTGGCAAGAAGATCAAGGCGTTGCGCATCGATTATAGTGGAGAGTATCGAAGTAAGGAGTTCCAGGACTACCTCGCAGCAGCTGGCATCAAGGCGTAGGGTACCGCGCCGTACTCGCCGTAGCAGAACGGTGTAGCAAAACACGCCAACCGTACCATTGTGGAGTCGGCGCGCTCCATGCTGCACGCAGCTCGGCTGAACTACGACTTCTCGACTGAAACCGTGAGCACTGCGGTCTACATCAAGAACCACAGTCCAACTAAGGTATTGGAGAAAATGGAGAAAACTTTGTCCCTATTGCAAAGTTTCCCTGTGTGTGCACGCTCCTCTCTTTTGTAACAGCTGAGGACTTCGAGGTTCACCACATGGATGTCAAGACGGTATTCTTAAATGGTGACTTGGAGGAGGAGATCTACATGGAGCAGCCAGAGGGGTTCGTCATGGATGGCCAGGAGGACCTGGTTTGCAAGCTGCAGCAGTCGTTGTACGGCCTCAAGCAAACATCACATATTTGGAACCAGAAGTAGGATGCGGCGTTGTAGTGCATGGGGTTTGAGCGAAGTAAGTGTGACTACAGCGTCTATCACAAGCAGCATGGTCATGAGGTACTCATCATCATCGTCTATGTGGATGACATGCTCCTCCTTTCCAACAACATGTCTGTAGTGCTGGAGTTCAAGGAAGCCATGAAGGAGCACTTCCAGATGTCTGATCTCAGGGAAGCATCATACATCCTCGGTATCCAAATCACGCGTGATCGCAAATCACGCTCTCTCTCTTTGTAGCAGAGGTGCTATATCAAGGATGTTTTGTAGCGGTTTGGCATGACAGAGGCAAAACCCATCGGCACATCGTTGGAGACGCGGTAGTACCTCGTGAGCTTCAATGGAGAAACAAATGCAACAGAGTGGCAGAAGTACCAAAGCGCCGTCGGCAGCCTCATGTACCAAATGGTGGCAACCAGGCCAGACTTCGCACAGGCTGTTAGCACTGTGAGCCAGCATATGGTAAACCCCATGACCTGGGCACTAGAAGGCACTGAAGGGGATCTTCTACTACCTTGCTGGAACCATTAACATTGGCATCACCTACAATGGCAACGACAAGAGCATCATCAGCTTCACTAGTACACATATGGTTCCAAACCCTGAGGACCGTAAGTCCATCTCGGGACATGTGTTCCTCATGAATGGTAAGGCCATCAGGTGGTGTAGCAAGTGCAGGTGGTCGTGGCCACCTCAAGCACGGAAGCTGAGTACATCTCTCTCAGCTTTGGAGTTAAAGAAGCAGTTTGGCTTAAACGTCTCATGGCAGAGATGAGTCGGAGTGTAGCAGTCCCAATTTCTGTGCGAGTCGACAACCAGAGCGCAATCGCACTCGCTAAGAATCCTGAGCACCATTCACACACTAAGCACATTGACACCGCACATCACTACATCAGGCACATGGTGCATGAGGGTGCTATCAAGCTGGAGTCTACTCCAACCAGCAAGCAGGTCGCTCGTTTTTGCATCAAGCCACTGACCCGTGAGAAGCAGCAGTTCTGCATGAAGGCATGTGGACTCAGCCAACTCTATTTGCGGCAAGATGGGAGATTGTTGGAAAAGGAGCCATCTGGCTCAGTTTCAGGTCCAGAGGAGCAAGTTATAGGAAATTATTAGATGCCTACTCCGATCGTGGCAAAATGTCTACGGTCCAAGTTTGAGGTTGATCCAATGGTCGGATTGGGAGATATGAATTTTTGAAGTATTCAGGGTCATCGACCGCCGATATCCGGGTGACCATGGGTGATGGCTCCATGCCTTAGCCTGAGAAAAGAAAAAGGCAAGAGTTCCAGGGTCAAGACCTGATGGGAGAAATATCCAAAAAGGTCCTAGATTCTTGGGTTGCCTTGTCAGAGTGTACTGACTAGGAAAAGGGTTCCTCTCCTTACTCTTTAGGTGAGGTGAGATCCTTGTGTGCTAGCCATGGACACATGGCGATTCTGCACGGGATTTTGGGTTATGTGACCACTAGGAGTGTGCCATAAGAGCATTATTAGCTCTCTAGGTCGTGTGTTAGAGGTAAGCCTGATTGATAAGTTGTTTTCCTCGCTTGTGTGAGATTATGGACTCTAGTGGGTGAGCCTTAGCCTCCATGGCTAAGTGGTGTGGCTTCTGAGGGGGCTCACTTGCCAAAACTCTAGCCTTATATGTACTCCATCATTTTAAGTGATTCAATAACCATTCTTTAGCACAAGTGATGCCCTTCTAGTTCCACATGCTTGCTACTCCAAGGCTCCCTCTCTCCTCTGGATCCAATATCTCTGTAGCACACCAACCGTAGCGAGTCAGATCCTTCTTGGCCTTCGAACAGGAGTTCCACGTGTCGGGTCTTCTGTGGATAACGCATGATGTGCTTGACTCCTTGCCATTGTTGTGGCCCTGGATTGGCTATAAACCTGCTCACTTGTCCCACGGCATAGAAAATGTCAGGGCATATTCCTACCATAGCATACACGAGGTTGCCAATAGCAGATTAGTAGGGAATGATGTCATTCTCATGTCATTTTGCTTTCGTGTTGGGGCTCATGGAGCGGGAGAGCTTGATGTCTGTTTTCATGGGTGTGCTGATGGGCTTGTAGTCCTCCATGTAGTAAGGATTGAGGACCTCCATGATGTACTTCGTCTGGTTTAGCTCGATGGTGGCCGCTCGATTGCGGTGGACCTCTATCCTGAGGTAGAACTCGAGCGGACCCATGTCCTTCATCTTGAACCTATTAGTGAGATCTGTCTTTAGCTTGTTCAAGCACTTGACTGATCACGAGCAGATGATCAGGTCATCCACGTACAGTGCAACCAGCATCAAGCCTTGCTCATCCTCGCGCACATAGAAACTAGGGTTTTTCTGGCAGTGCGTGAAGGTGAGCCCGGCCATGAAGCCGTCCATCTCCTTCTATCACATCTTTGGAGCCTGTTTCAGCGCGTAGAGTGCTTTGACTAGCTTGCAAACCTTGCCTTCTAGAACTTTCCCTCCCTCGAGAACTTCCATGAGCATTTCTTTATCTAGCTTCTTGTAGAGGAAAGATGTCTTGACATCCATGTGGTGGACCTCTAAACCTTTCGCAGCAGCGATGTCCAACATCGATCTGATGGAGGCTAAGGTGACGACAGGCATGAAGGTCTCCTTGTACTCTCAGCCTACTTGCTGGGAAAACCATTTTGACACCACTCTTGCCTTGAACTTGTCGTAATACCATCCTCCTCCAATATTTTCCGGAACACATGAGCGTTTGGGGGCCTGTCCACCAGAACCCATATTTCGTTCTCTTCAATCGATAGGAGTTCGCTATCCACTGCCTCCTTCGACTTAGCCGCATTTGGCATGTTCATAGCATTTGTTACACTCACAGTCTCTCCTTGAGCCAAGTATGACCAGCTGAGTCGGTCCATTCCGCACTCTCAGTATTGTACTTGGGCGGAGGTTTCTTCTGGCACGTACGCCGGAGTGTTCCTGGTGGTGCTTCAAGGCTTAGTCGCATTTGTTACTCCTACGCTACGAGGAATCCGCTGTTTGAGAAGGAGCAACTGGCCTTAGAGTTTGACTCAGATACCTAAGACGACTCAAAGTCAGTGTCAGAGTCCGTCACTGTGTCAGCCTATACAGCCACTCTCCCTCCAGCACCATCCTTCACTAGCACCATCCGCGTGTTTTCTGGTGCCTGATCACCTGACTTGAGCAACACAACCCAATCTCCTGATGTGGGAGCATGAACAAGGTCGAGCGACTTTTACTTGTCGAGTATCCTTTCATCAAACTCGACATCTCGGCTCCTGCTGAGCTTTTCTTCCGCTTGGTTGCATAGCATGTACGCCTTGCGAGTGGTGTCGTATCCGACCATTATAGACTTACGAGCACGTGCATCCAGCTTGCGACTTCCTTCTCCTGCTTGGACCTTTGTCCAGGCACTACAACCAAAGACCTTCAAGTGTGACGCATCTGGCTTCTTTCATGACCAAGCCTCTTCTGGCATCCTGAGCTGCTTCTCTTGCTGCTTCTAACCACACCTTCAAAGCGCGGCTGGTAGAGTGAGATTTGCAAGAATATAAGAAGTTCTTGTAACTTCAGCCCACAAGCGAGGTGGGAGTTTAGGTTCGAAGAGCATGTTCCATGTCATTCTGAGGATGACATGGTCCGGCTCATCCCCTAGATAACGCCATTCTTCTGGGGGTTGTAAGGAGTGGTGGTCTAGTGGTTGATGCCGTCTTGGCCCAACCAACCTTTGCATGCCTCGTATTCACCACTGTGGTCTGTGCGTATTGCCTTGCCCTTCTTGCTTGTCTGCCGCTCTACCATCGCAAACAAATTCTTGCAGCTTCTCCTTGAACTCTCCCTTTGTCTTGAGGAAGTAGATCCATACCTTGCAATTGTGATCATCATAAGCCTTTAATGTATGTGTGATATCTTGGAGGTGGACATGCTATGACACATGCACTAATGTCACAAGAATCGCAAGCGCCATGTCATTTTTGACACTCAACGCTTCATATCCGAGGTCTGATTTTGGAGGTTCAACCTCTTCTCCAAGGAGTTGTCCTAGGTAGTGTTTGCTGGCTATACTATCCAGATTAGACCAAGGAGACTTGCGCCAAAGGAGCAGAACATGCCTTGTCTGTCCTGTGCGTATCCAAATATCAGCCATGGACAAGGAGCATATCAGGTCAATACTCGCGAGTCTTGGCAAGTGTGATTGCACTTTGATTATTGACGCGTACAGGAATAGGAACTGCCCCTCTCCCATTCATCTCTCCCATGAGACGTAGCCAAACTGCTTCCTTTGCTCCAAAGTTTAGAGATACATACTCAGGTCCTATGCTTGAGTTGGCTTCTACCACCTGCTGCTTGCTAAACCAGGTGATGGTCCTGCCATTCATGAGGAATACATGTCTAGAGATAGCCTTGCGGTTCTGAGAGTTTGAAGCCCAGTCTGTGTCCATGTAGTTGATGATGCTGTTCTTGTTGCCGTTGTAGGTGATGCCAATGTTGATGGTTCTCGTACTGTAGGAGAAGATATACTTCCTTACCTTCAAGTACTGAGGTCTGGGGTAAGACATGTGCTAGCTCACAGCACTTACAGATAGTGCAAAGTCCGGCCTTGTTACCACCATTAGGTACATGAGACCACCTAGGATGCTCTAGAACTTCTACTGTTCACCTACATGTGCTTCTCCTCCAAAGCGTACAAGGTATTACCGCGTCTCCAGCGGCATGCCGATGGATTCTGCCTTTGCCATACCACACCACTCCAACACATCCTTAATATACCAGCTATGCTACAACGAGAGAGAACTTGATTTGTATTTACGCGTGATCTAGATACCATGGAAGTATAAGGCTTCTCTCAGAGCAGACAACTGGAAGCGCTCTTGCATCGCCTCCTTGAACTCTTCAACTGTACACATGCCGTTGGAAAGGATGAGCATGTCATCCACATAGACAATGATGATGAGTACTTCATGATCATGCTGCCACCAATGCCGTTGAAATTGCTACACTCAAACTCCATGCAATGGAGCGCCCCATCCAACTTTTTACTCCAAGCACGCGACGCTTACTAGAGGCCATACTACGTTTTGTGTAGCTTACAAACCAGATAATCCTAGTCATCCATTGCAAATCCCTCTAGCCATCTTAACATCCATGGAATGGATCTCAAAGTCATCAGCTGGTGCATCAGAGAGGACTCTGCGCATAGAGGCAAACTCTGCAATAGAAGTAAAGATTGTACTGTAGTCGATGCTCTCCTATTGCAAGTAGCCCTTAGGAACAAGCCTTGTCTTAAACTTTTCGAGGTTGCCATCAGCATCCCTCTTCTTCTTGAGTACTCATTTGCACTTGATTACCTTGTGTCCAAGTGCACGCTCAGTCAGCTCGCATGTGCCATTGGAGAGCTGCAACTGTATCTCATACTGCAAAACTTGTATTTAATCTCATGCATCCGGTACACCGATGGCCTCCTTGTAGGACGTTGACTCATCTGAATCTGGTCTAAGTGCGACATTCACCTAGTATGGTTTTGATAGGATGAAAAATCCCCAGCACTCACCTGGCTTGTAGCGGACCTTGAGAGTATACCTACGACCTGGTGCCGAGGCATTATCGAGCTGCCGGCATGGTGTTGTAGATTATACTACTACTACTTGTGGTGCTCTATCTTCGTCATCTGCTTCTTTTGATGTGGCCCCTCTATCTACTATATTACACATAGAAGATTATAGTAATTTTCACACTATCACATTAGAGGAATGGTAAAAAAAGGTATTTGCTCCCACTGCCTTGTTAACTGCTGGCTTTCTTGCTTCCTCACAAACACTGTTGGTCTTCATGACATTGCTCTCCTTAAAGACAACATACATAAGGATGATGCCGTGCCTTCTATCCCTCCCATATCAATGATACACCTTATTGGCCACATCATAGCCAATCAATAACATCTACCCGCTCATTGCGTCCCAATTTAGCTACTTCTCCTTGGACAAGAGCATGTGTGCCCGGCTACCTTATGCACGCACGTGATCCACGCTTGGCTTCTTGCCAAACCAGGCCAAATACAGTGTCATATTCTCCAATGCCTTGGTTGGACTATGATTCTTAATGTATACTACCATGCTCACTACTTCAGCCTACAAGTCGCAGGTGAGCCAAGCCGCGTGCAGCATGGAGCGCACTGTCTCAATGATGGTCAGTTAGAAGGTTATCCTATACCGTTATGCTGCGGCGGCAAGTATGGAGAAGTACGTTTCGCCTTGATGCCACCTCTTGCGAGGTAGTCTTCATAGTCTTTAGGAATTTATTCACCATCACCGTTGGTGCGCAACACCTTGATTATCTTCTCATTCTTGTTGTCCACCCTTGCCTTGAACTCCTTGAACCTGTCAAGGGAGTGGTCCTTGGAAACAAGGAAGTACACAACAGTATAACAGCTGAAATGGCCAATAAACGCTAGAAAATACTTAGATCCTTCAAAGCTCTGGGTCTCCATCGCGCTACACAAGCTGGTTTGGACCAGCTCCAGCGCCTCCTTTACGCACTCCCCTATCCCACATAATACATTGCGATGGTAGACATGTTACACACCATCTACTTCATTGTAAGCTGCTGCAAGGCACGAATACCAATGTACAACCACTGTTCAAAGCTAGAGATGGTGGACATGTTACACGCCATCTACTTCATTGTAAGCTACTGCAAGGCACGCATGCCGATGAAGCCATAGCGTGCATGCAAGATTTCGCCATTTGTTGCCTACACTACTACAACAATGTTAGAAAAGGACCCATCCGGCTTAGTTTCAGGTCCACAAGAGAAAGTTCCAAGAAAGTACCAGATGCGTCCTCTGATCTTCAATGTGAGTACTCCTTCGGAAAGATCAGGTGGGAGAATATCTACGGTCCAAGTTTGAGATCGGATTGGGAGATATACAAGCTGGCTGGTGTTAGCTAGAGTAGCAGCAGCAGCATACCTCATTTTCTAAAGGGCACATCTCTCAAAATCCCCTGTTGACAATCCTGTTTTATGGGTCAATCTGAAAGGTTTTGAGCTAAATCTTCCTGTGGTGCACTCAAGTTTTCCAAATACCT
Organism: Penium margaritaceum; assembly: GCA_023375785.1. NCBI lineage: Eukaryota > Viridiplantae > Streptophyta > Zygnematophyceae > Desmidiales > Peniaceae > Penium > Penium margaritaceum. The sequence continues at coordinate 16,041 of SZWC01000039.1, read as the reverse complement.
AGTATGGTGGCAACTTTAGTCCATTTTCTGTCACACAGATTTCTGGCACAAGCAAAAGTAGAACTATGGGTAGCGCTCCGACTCAAGGGCAACGTTGAGCATCACCAAACCTCGTAATCGCATCAACAAGCATGGAAACAACAGTCCAGTCCTTAGAGAGGCTAGAAGGATGCGCTTACTTCACATTTTGGAAAGTCTGTACCCGCCTCCTTTTTAATGAGAGGGGCTTGTGGGAGGTGGTGTACGGCGACGAGTACGCTCTGCCTCCACAGGCAAAAGGCATCACTGCACTGCAGGTGGTGGTAGAGAAGACACTACATAAAGGTAAAGCAGATGCAAGTTCATGTACAAATGCAGCTACGACATATGACGAGTGGAAGAAGAATGAGAGACGGGCCTACGGGCGGCTTGTCAACACCATCTCCAACCCGCATCTTCAGTACGTGAGGGGTAGGACACGTTGTGTAAGAAGTATGAGAGCAAGGATCCTGTATTCCTCGTACTTTTGGAGAAGAAGATGATGGCGTTGAAACTGCAAGGTGGCAAAGGGACGGAGGCGTAATTCGACAGGGCAAAGGAGCTAGCAAAGCAGCTGAAAGCCGTCGACAACCTTGTGGAAGACACTCGCTTCGTGTTGGGACTTGAGGAGAGAGGGAGCCTTGGAGCAGCGAGCATGTGTGATTGGAAGGGTATCACTTGTACTGAAGAATGGTTATTCAATCACTCAAAATGATGGAGTACATATAGAGCTAGAGCTTGGGCAAGTCAGCCCTCTCACAAGCCACACCACTTAGCCATGGAGGCTAAGGCTCACAAACTAGAGTCCATAATCTCACACAAGGGAGGAAATCAGCCTAGCAATCAGGCTGACCACTCACACACGACCTAGAGAGCTAGAGAATACTCTCATGGCACACTCCTAGTGGTCACATAACCCACAAACCCATGGAGAATCGCCATGTGTCCATGGCTAGCACATAAGGATCTCACCTCACCTAAAAAGTAAGGAGAGGTACCTTTATCCTAGTCAGCACACTCTGACAAGGCAATCCTAAGACCAAGGACCTTTTTGGATATTTCTCCCATCAGGTCTTGATCCTGGACCTCTTGCTTTTTTCTTTTCTCAGGCTAAGGCATGGAGCCATCACCCATGCCCACCCAGACATCGACGGTCCATGATCCCCGAAACTTCGAAAATTCATATTTCCCAATCCGACCGTTGGATCGGTCTCAAACTGGGGCCGTAGACATTTTGCCACCTGATCTTTCCAATGGTGAAGTGGGATTGGCGATCAGAGGAAGCATCTGGTACTTTCCTGGAACTTGCTCTTGTGGACCTGAAAGTGAGCCAGATGGCTCCTTTCCCAGCACTGCATCGGTCCGCTCCAGTCCGGGTGGACCGTTACAAGACCTCGGTTGCACGCTCCCCTACTCCAGAGAACGCCTCACGATGCTCCTTCCCCTCCACATAGCCGATGTATAACTGTTGCTCAAAGTTAGAGATGGTAGGCAGGTCACGCACCATTTGCTTTGCTTGAAACTGCTACAAGGCGCGCATGCCGATGTGGCCGTAGCGCGTATGCCAGATCTCGCCATCTATCGCCTCCACCACTGGTACAAGACTCTGCTCACGCGAGATCTTGGTCGCCCCCAGCAGGCGGTACATGTCGCCCTCCTTCACCGACTTGGCCAACTCCTCTCCTGTTTCCTTATTGAGGATGTAGCCATAACCATCGTCAAAAACAACGCATAGTCCTGTGTTGGTGAGAGAGGACACTAAGAGAAGGTTGAACGTAGCATCAAGTACATACAGCACGCCATGGAAAACTCCCACTTCAATGCCACGCGGGGTCTCCAACCACATCTCCACAATCCCAATCCCCTCAGCATACACCACCCGATCATCACCCAAAGCAATCGGACGGGGGGGAATGGAGAGCAGGTGCGCGAACAACTCCTTGTAGTGCATCAGACTCTTGGTACACCCCGAGTCCTTGTACCACGCGAGATCCTCCTTTTCCTTCTGCGACATGTCATACTTCGCCATGAAGAGGCGGTTGCATACCTCCTTGGCAATGTTCATGTTGCAAAAATGGTGCACGCCCGTCTGGTTCTGCTGCTGCTGCTGCTGCTGCTGGCGTTGCTGTGACTGGTGCTGCTGTTGCTGTGCAGATTGCCGCTTTTGCTGCTGCTGTTGCTACTACTTCTGGTTCCTCTTTAAGTTCAAGCACTCTTTCTTATAGTGCCCCTCTTTCTGGCAATAGTGGCACTTGCCCTTCTTGCCTCTCTGCTGCCTGGACTGCTGCTGCTGCTGGTTGCGTAAGCCCATGGCCATGAAAGCTACTTTACTATTGTTGCCACCATTGCACTTTGCTGTATTGTGACACAATTCCACCTGTACCAGGTGTGTGCAGATGAAGTCGAGGTCGAGACTTGGCTGGCAATCCAGCATCTCTCCTACCGTGGCGTAGCTGGTTGGGAGTCCCCTCAGCAAGAGGAGGATGAAGCGCGTTTCTTCCACAGGGTTGCCGGCCGCTCTCAGCTGCTTTGCCAGATACGCCTCCGTCCCTTCACCACCCTGCATTTTCAGCACCATCAACTTTCCCTCCAAAAGCATGAGGAATGTAGGATCCTTGCTCCCATACTTCTTGCACAACGTGTCCCTCTCCTCCTTTGCAGTAGCCTTGTCACTCACGTACTGAAGATGCGGGTTGGAGATGGTGTTGACAAGCAACGTGTACGCGTGCCTGTCCTTCTTCTTCCACTCCTCATACGTCACTAGTACAGCTGCAGAAGAACCCCCATCAGCTGCACCCTTTTTGTTGCAACTTAACGAGAGAGGGAGTCTTGGAGCAGCGAGCATGTGTGATTGGAAGGGCATCACTTGTGCTGAAGAATGGTTGTTCAATCACTTAAAATGATGGAGTACATATAGAGCTAGAGCTTGGGTAAGTCAGCCCTCTCACAAGCCATACCATATAGCCATGGAGGCTAAGGCTCACACACTAGAGTCCATAATCTCACACAAGGGAGGAAATCAGCCTAGCAATCAGGAAGACCACTCACACACGACCTAGAGAGCTAGAGAATGCTCTCATGGCACACTCCTAGTGGTCACATAACCCACAAACCCATGGAGAATTGCCATGTGTCCATGGCTAGCACACAAGGATCTCACCTCACCTAAAACGTAAGGAGAGATACCTTTATCCTAGTCAGCACACTCTGACAAGGCAATCCTAAGACCAAGGACCTTTTTGGATATTTCTCCCATCAGGTCTTGACCCTGGACCTCTTGCCTTTTTCTTTTCTCAGGCTAAGGCATGGAGCCAGCACCCATGCCCACCCAGAAATCGACGGTCCATGACCCTCGAAACTTTGAAAATTCATATCTCCCAATCCGACCGTTGGATCGGCCTCAAACTTGGACCGTAGACATTTTGCCACCACATCTTTCTAATGAAAAAGTCAGATTGGTGATCGGAGCAGGCATCTGGTACTTTCCTGGAACTTGCTCATGTGGACCTAAAACTGAGCCAAATGGCTCCTTTCCCAATAATCTCCCACTTTGCCGTAGTCAGAGTGGGCTGAGTCCACATGCCTTCATGCAGTACTACTGCTTCTCACAGGTCCCTGGCTTGGTGCAGAAATCAGCGACCTGCTTGCTGGTTGGAGAAAATTCCAGCTTGATAGCACCCTCCTGCACCATGTGTCTGATGAAATGATATGCGATATCAATGTGCTTGGTACGTGCATGGTGCTCAGGATTCTTGGCCAGTGCGATTGCGCTCCGGTTGTCGACGCGCACAGGAACTGGAACTGCTGCACTCCCACTCATCTCTGCCATGAGACGTTGGAGCCAAAGTGCTTCCTTGGCTCCAAAGCTGAGAGATACGTACTCAACTTCTGTGCTCGAGGTCGCCACGACCATGAGGAACACATGTCCAGAGATGGACTTGCGGTCCTCAGGGTCTGAAGGCCAATCTGCGTCTGTGTAGCCGATGATGCTGTTGTCATTGCCGTTGTAGGTGATGCCGATGTTGATGGTTCCAGCAAGGTAGCGGAAGATCCGCTTCACTGCCTTCTGGTGCTCCGGTCCGGGATTTGCCATGTGCTTGCTCACAGCGCTCACAGCCTGTGCGAGGTCCGGCCTGGTTGCCACCATCAGGTACATGAGACTGCCGACGGCGCTCTGGTACTTCTGCCGCTCAGCTGCATTTGCTTCTCCATTGAAGCTCACGAGGTACTGCCGCGTCTCCAGCGGCGTGCCGATGGGTTTTGCCTCTACCATGCCGAACTGTTGTAAAACATCCTTGATATAGCGGCTCTGCTGCAGCGAGAGAGAGCGTGACTTGCGCTCACGCATGATCTGGATACCGAGGAAGTATGATGCCTCCCCGAGATCACACATCTGGAAGCGCTCCTGCATGGCTTCCTTGAACTCTTGCAGTGCAGGCATGCTGTTGGAAAAGAGGAGCATGTCATCCATATAGACAATGATGATGAGGATCTCATACTCATGCTGCCAGCGATACACGCTGTAGTCACACTCGCTGCGCTCAAACCCCATACACTGCAATGCTGCATCCAACTTTTGGTTCCAAGACGCAAGCCTTACTTCAGGCCGTACAGCGACTTCTACAGCTGGCAAGCGAGGTGCTCCTGGCCATCCATGACAAACCCCTCCGGCTGCTCCATGTAGACATCCTCCTCCAAGTCACCATTCAAGAATACCGTCTTGACATCCATGTGGTCAACCTCGAAGTCCTCAGCTGCTGCATAAGAGAGGAGCGTTCGCACAGAGGCAAACTTTGTAACAGGGGCAAAAGTTTCTGTGTAGTCGATGCCCTCCTGCTGCGAGTAGCCCTTGGCGACCAGCCTCGCCTTGTACTTCTCCTGGTTACCATCTGCTCCCCGCTTCTTCTTGAACACCCACTTGCACTTGATCACCTTACGTCCTGGTGGACGCTCACTCAGCTCCTACGTGCCGTTGTCCAGCTGTGACTGTATCTCCTGCTGCACGGCTTGCGCCCAATCTGCTGCATCCGGTACAGCCATGGCCTCCTTGTATGACGTTGGCTCATATGAATCTGCTGCAAGTGCGACGTTCATCTGTTCTGGTTTCTGCAGCATCCAGAAACGGCCGCGCTCACCAGGCTTGTAACGCACCCTAAGAGGGTATCTGCGACCTGGTACTGGAGCGTTAGCGGGCGGCTGGCGCGGTGCTGCTGGCACAACTGCTGCTGCTGTGGTGCTACATCTCCCTCCTCTGCTTCTGCCGATGAGGCTGCTATATCTGCAACATCTGACATGGGAGAGTAGAGTGATTCTCCCAATGTCAGAGTAGAGGAAGGATTGGGAGAAACTGGGTCTGGAAGAATTTCTGCTCCCATTGTCTCGTCAGCTGCTGGTTCTGCTCCCTCTTCACATACGATGTTGGTGCCAATGACGTTACTCTCGTTGAAGACAACATCCCTGGAGATGATGATGTGGCCTGTATCCCTCTCGTAGAGACGATACGCCTTGCTTGCCACGTCGTAGCCAATCATCAGCATCTATGCACTCTTCGCATCCCACTTTTGTCGCTTCTCCTTTGGCACGTGCATGTGCGCCAAGCTGCCAAACGCGCAAAGATGACCTACGCTTGGCTTCTTGCCGAACCACGCCTCGTACGGCGTCATCTGCTCCAGCGCCTTAGTTGGACTTCGGTTCTTGATGTAGACCGCAGTGCTCACGGCTTCGGCCCAGAAGTCGTAGGTCAGCCGAGCCGCGTGGAGCATGGAGCACGCCGACTCCACAATGGTACGGTTGGCGTGTTCTGCTACACCATTCTGCTGCGGCGAGTACGGCGCGGTACGCTGCGCCTTGATGCCAGCTGTTGCGAGGTAGTCCTGGAATTCCTTGCTCAGGTACTCTCCACCGCGGTCGCTGCGCAACGCCTTGATCTTCTTGCCAGATTGGTTCTCCACCATGGCCTTGAACTCCTTGAACCTATCAAAGCACTGGTCCTTGGAGGAAAGGAAGTACACAGCAGTGTAACGGCTGAAATCATCAATGAAGGTGAAAAAATACCTAGAGCCTCCAAAGCTCTGGGTCTGCATCGGTCCGCACAAGTCCGTGTGGACCAGCTCCAACACCTCTTTTGCACGCTCCCCTGCTCCAGAGAATGCCTTGCGGTGTTGCTTTCCCTCCAAACATCCGATGCATAACTGTTGCTCAAAGTTAGAGATGGTAGGCAGGTCACGCACCATCTGCTTTGCTTGAAGCTGCTGCAAGGCGCGCATGCCGATGTGGCCGTAGCGTGCATGCCAGATCTCACCATCTGTCGCCTGCACCACTGCTGCAAGACTTTGCTCATGCGGGATCTTGGTCGCCCCCAACAGGCGGTACATGTCGCCCTCCTTCACCGACTTGGCCAACTCCTCTCCTGTTTCCTTGTCGAGGATGTAGCCATAGTCATCATCGAAGACAACGCGCAGTCCTGTATTGGTGAAAGAGGACACTGAGAGAAGGTTGAACGCAGCATCAGGCACATACAGTACGCCATGGAAAACTCCCACTTCAATGCCTCGCGCGGTCTCCAACCACATCTTCACAATCCCAATCCCCTCAGCATACACCACCCGATCATCAGCCAAAGCAATTGGACGGGGGGGAATGGAGAGCAGCTGCGTGAACCACTCCTTGTGGTGCGTCAGACTCTTGGTACACCCCGAGTCCTTGTACCATGCCAGATCCGCCTTTTCCTTCTGCGACATGTCCGACTTCGCCATGAAGAGGCGGTCGCGCACCTCCTTGGCAACCTTCATGTTGCCAAAATGGCGCACGCCAGTCTGGTTCTGCTGCTGCTGCTGCTGCTGGCGTTGTTGTGACCGCTGCTGCTGTTACTATGGAGATTGCTGCTTTTGCTGCTGCTGCTGTTACTGCTCCTTCTGGTCCCTCTTGAACTTGAAGCACTCTTTCTTGTAGTGCCCCTCTTTCTGGCAATAGTGGTATTTGCCCTTCTTCTTGCCTCTCTGCTGCCCAGGTTGCTATTGCTGCTGGTTGCGTGAGCCCATGGCCATGAAAGCTGCTTCACTACTGCTGCCTCCATTGCGCTTTGCTGCATTGCGACGCAATTCCACCTGCACCAGGTGTGTGCAGATGAAGTCGAGGTCGAGAGTTGGCTGGCACTCCAGCGTCTCTCGTACCGTGTCGTAGCTGGTTGGGAGTCCCCTCAGCAAGAGGAGGATGATGCGCGTCTCTTCCACAGGGTTGCCGGCCGCTCTCAGCTGCTTCGCCAGCTCCTTTGCCCTGTCCAAATACGCCTCCATCCCTTCGCCACCCTGCATTTTCAGCGCCATCATCTTTTCCTCCAAAAGCATGAGGAATACACGATCCTTGCTCTCATACTTCTTGCACAACGTGTCCCACCCCTCCTTTACAGTAGCCTTGTCAGTCACGTACTGAAGATGCGAGTTGGAGATGGTGTTAACAAGCAACCTCTATGCCTACCTGTCCTTCTTCTTCCACTCCTCGTACGTCGCTGGTACAGCTGCAGAAGAACCCGCATCAGCTGCACCCTTTTGCGGCGTCTTTCCCGTCACCACTTGCTCTGCGGTGATGCCTTTTGCCTGTGGAACTGGAGCCGGCTCGTCGCCGCTCACCACCTTCCACAAGCCTCCTCCAAAAGGAGGCGGGTACGCATCTTCCAAAACGTGAAGTTGGCGCGTCCCTCCAGCCTCTCCAAAGGCTGGGCTGCTGTCACTACGCCAGCTGCTGCCATTTTGAGCCTTCGTGATGCTCAGCGCTACCCTTGGATGGCGGCGCTACCCCTGCTTCTGCTGCTGCTTCTAGGTGCCAGCAGACAAGGAATTTTGAAAAACGAAGCCCACCACTGGAAAATTCAGCTCAAAACCTTTCAGATCGACCCATAAAACAGGGTCATCAACAGGGGATGTCAAAAGATATGCCCTCTTGAAAACAGGGTATGCTTCTGCTCCTACTCCAATTCAGACCAGCCAGTTTGTAAACGGCATCTCTCCCAAACGAATCAATGGAATACAAATATGTTTGCATGAATGGAAAGCTTAGGAAAAATACTACAATTCACATGTGCCACTTTTTAAATTTGACAAAGAAATGAGAGCGTTATGGTCATCACAAGGCGACATTCTTATTCATAGAGAAGAGTGTAGTCCTGGCCGACCTCGTTTTGAGCATAACTCTCAATCCGACCGTTGGATCTTTGCGATTTTAGGCTCGTTGGAAAGCTTGTTTTTTTAACTTGAAGATCCTGTGGTCAATTGTCAAATCTGGTGAAGATTTCACCCCAACCCGTCACTCTCAAAGTGACGGCCTGTGCAAGCTCGAAGTGGCAGAACTTGGCTCTGATACCAAATGTTGGGACTTGAGGAGAGAGGGAGCCTTGGAGCAGCGAGCATGTGTAATTAGAAGGGCATTACTTGTGCTGAAGAATGGTTGTTCAATCACTCAAAATGATGGAGTACATATAGAGCTAGAGCTTGGGCAAGTCAGCCCTCTCACAAGCCACACCACTTAGTCATGGAGACTAAGGCTCACACACTAGAGTCCATAATCTCACACAAGGGAGGAAATCAGCCTAGTAATCAGGCTGACCACTCACACACGACCTAGAGAGCTAGAGAATGCTCTCATGGCACACTCCTAGTGGTCACATAACCCACAAACCATGGAGAATCGGCATGTGTCCATGGCTAGCACATAAGGATCTCACCTCACCTAAAAGGTAAGGAGAGGTACCTTTATTCTAGTCCGATTGAAGATCGGAGCAGGCATCTGATACTTTCCTGGAACTTGCTCCTGTGGACCTGAAACTGAGCCACATGGCTCCTTCCCCAACACTTTGTCCTCCTCTTGCTAAAGGGACTACAAATTAGCTATGACACGGTGCGAGAGATGTTGGAGTACCAGCCCACTCTCGACCTAGACTTCATCTGCATGCACCTTTTACAAATAGAAGTGTGTCGCAAAACAGCAAAGAGCAATGGCGGCATCAGTACTAATGAAGGAGCTCACACAACCAGCAGTAGTAGTAGTCGGGGCAGCAATGAGGCAAGAAGAAAACCAAGTCCCACTAGTGCCAAAAAAAGGGGTACTATAAGTAAGAATGCTTCAAGTTGAAGAGGGACCACAAGGAGCAGTAGCAGTAGCAGTAAAAGTAGTAATCTCAATAGCAATAGCAGCAGAAGTCACAAAAATGTCAACAGAAGTAGCAACAGAATAAGACTAGCGTTTGCCATTTTGGCAACATGAACGTGACTACGGAGGTATACGATCGCCTGTTCATGGCAAAGTCTGACATGTCGTAGAAGGAGAAGGAGGATCTGGCATAGTATGACTCAGGGTGTACAAAGAGTTTGACGCACCACAAGAAGTGGTTTACGGAGCTGCTTTCCATTCCCTCCCAACCAATTATTTTGGGTGATGATCGAGTGGTGTATGCTAAGGACATTGGGATTGTGGAGATGTAGTTAAAAACCTCGCGTGGTATTGAAGTGGGAGTGTTCCATGGCGTGCTATACGTCGTAATGCTGCGTTCAATCTTCTCTCAGTGTCCTCTTTCACCAACACAGCACTGCGAGTCGTCTTTGACGACGACTATGGTGACATCCTCGACAAGGAAATAGAAGAGGAGTTGGCAAGGTCGGTGAAGGAAGGGGACATGTACCGCCTGTTGAGGCGACCAATATCTCGCCAGAGCGAAGTCTTACAGCATTGTTGCACGCGACAGATTGCAAAATCTAGCATGCGTAATATGGCCACGTCCGCATGTGCGCTTTGCAGCAACTTCAAACGAAGGTGATGGTGCATGACTTGCCCATCATCTCTAACTTTGAGTAGCAATTGTGCATCGGCTGTTTTCAGGGGAAGCTGTATGGCGAGGCGTTCTCGCAAGCAGGGGAGCGCACGAAGGAGGTACTCAACTTGGTCCACACAAACTTGTCTGGCCCGATACAGATCTAGAGCTTCTGGAGACTAGGTATTTTCTCACCTTCATTGATGATTTCAGCCGTTATAGTATTGTATACTTCATTTCTTCCAAGGATTAGTGTTTTGACAGGTTCGAGGAGTTCAAGGAAATGGTGGAGAACCAGACTGGCAAGAAAACCAAGGCGATGTATAACGATCACTATGGAGAGTACCTGAGCAAAGAGTTCCAAGACTACCTGGTAGGAGCAGGCATCAAGGCACAGGGCATAGCGCCATACTCGCCGTAGCAGAATGGTGATAGAGAATGCGCCAACTGCATAATCGTTGAGTCAGCGCGCTTCATGCTTCACGAGGCCCGGCTCACCCACAACTTTTGGACTGAGGTAGTCAGCACTACGGTATACATCAAGATCCAGAATCCCACTAAGGTATTGGAGCAGATGACATTGTACAAGGTGTGGTTTGGCAAGAAGCCGAGCATGGATCACATTCAGGCGTTCGGTAGCTCGGTGCACATGCACGTACCCATGGAGAAATGACAAAAAATAGGACATGAAAAGCGCACAGATGCTGATGATCGGCTATGACATGGTAAGCAAGGCATATCATCTCTACAAGAGGAATAGTGGCCACACCATCATCTCAACAGATGTCATTTTCAACAAAAGCAACGTCATTGGCACTAACATCATCTGCAAAGAGGCAGCACAACCAACATATGATGAAACATTTGGAGCGGATATTCTCCGTGACCTTGTCTCTCCTGACCCTTCCTCTACTTTGACAATGGGAGAACCAGTCCATGCTCCCATGTCTGATGTAGCAAATACAACGGCCTCATTGGCAGAAGCAGAGGAAGAAGATGCACCACCATCAACAAGAGCAGATGTGCCACTAGTACCGGGCCTGCCGCGTGCTAACGCTCCACAACCACGTCAAAGGCACCGTCTCACACTACGCTATAAGTCTGGTGCGCACAGGTATTTCTAGATGCTCCAAAAACCAGGCCAGATGAACGTAGAAGTCGTAACAGACTCTGATGAGCGGACGTTGTATAAGGAGGCCATGGCCGCACCAGAAGCAGCACATGAAGCACAAGTAGTGCAGTAAGAGATATAAACGTAGCTCGATAACGACACATGGGAGCTGACTAAACATCTGCCGGAACGCAAGGTAATCAAATGCAAGAAGATGTTAAAGAAGAAGAGGGGTGCACATGGTAATCTTGAAAAGTACAAGGAGAGGCTGGTCGCCAGGGACTACTCGCAGCAGGAAGGCATGGACTACACAGAAACCTTTGCTCTTGTTGCAATGTTTGCCCCTTTGCGCACCCTCCTTTGTTATGCACCACCTAAGGACTTCGAGATTCACTTCGTGGATGTGAAGACGGCATTTTTGAACGATGACTTAGAGGAGGAAATCTACATGGAACAATCAGAGGGATTCGTCCTGGATGGCCAAGAGCACCAGGTTTGCAAGCTGACAAAGTTGCTATACGGCCTGAAGCAATCGTCGCGTGCTTGGAACCAAAAACTAGATGCGACGCTGTAGTGCATGGGGTTTGAGCGTATTGAGTGTGACAAAAGCACATATCGCTGGTAGCATGGTCATGAGGTGCTCATCATCATCGTCTATCTAGATGACATGCTCCTTTTTTCCAACAGTATACCTGCATTACAAGACTTCAAGACGGCCATGCAAGAGCGCTTCTAGATATCTGATCTCAGGGAGGCATAATACTTCCTCAATATCCAGATTACCTGTGACCGCAAATCATGCTGTCTTTTGCTGCAGTACAACCACTACATCAAGGTTTGTTTGCACCAATGCGGCATGGTAGAGGCAAAACCCATCGGCATGCCGCTGGAGACGCGGTAGTACCTCATGAGCTTCAATGGAGAAGCGGATGCAGATGAGTGACTGAAGTACCAGTGTCCCGTCGGTAGTCTCATGTACCTGATGGTTGCAACCAGGCCGGACCTCGCATAGGCTATGAGCGTTGTGAGGCTGCACCTGGGAAATCCCAAACCTGAGTACCAGAAGGCAGTGAAGCGGATCTTCCGCTACCTTGCTTGAACCATCAATATTATATCACCTAGAACGGCAACGACAACAACATCATCAGTTAAGCAGATGCACATTGGGCTTCAAAACCTTGGGACCGCAAGACCATGTTTGGACCTTTATTCCTAATAAATGGTTGTTGGGAAAGGAGCCATGTGGCTCAGTTTCAGGTCCACAGGAGCAAGTTCCAAGAAAGTACCAGATGCCTGCTCCGATCGCCGATCCGACTTCACCATTAGAAAGATCAGGTGGCAAAATCTCTACGGTCCAAGTTTGAGGCCGATCCAACGGTCGGATTGGGAGATATAAATTTTCGAAGTTTTCGGGGTCATGGACCGTCGATGTCTGGGTGGGCATGGGTGATGGCTTCATGCCTTAGCCTGAGAAAGGAAAAAGGCAAGAGGTCCAGGGTCAAGACCTGATGGGAGAAATATCCAAAAAGGTCCTTGGTCTTAGGATTGCCTTGTCAGAGTGTGCTGACTAGGATAAAGGTACCTCTCCTTACTTTTTAGGTGAGGTGAGATCCTTGTGTGCTAGC
>SZWC01000038.1:774655-817495 GCA_023375785.1 Penium margaritaceum | reverse complement strand
CTAAACCCTAAACCCTAAACCCTAAACCCTAAATCCTAAACCATTCAAAGTGTCTACGGTGCATTGGTCACATGACAAGTGTTTCAATTGTGCTTTGGTCATTGTTTCCTCGTGTCTATGGTGCTTAGGTCTCGCTATCACTATTTCAAAGATGCTTTGCTCACACTTCCACTGTGTCTGTCGTGGTTTGTTTATGTTATCAACTTTTGAATTGTGCGCTTGTCACATTCTTACTATGTCTATAATGCGTAGGTAACATGATCACTGCTTCTATGATGCTTTGGTCATACTTTCACTGTGTCTATGGTACTAAGGTCACAGTATCAATGTCTCAATGGTGCTTTGGTGATACTCACTGTGTCTATGGTGCTTGTGTCACATTCTCAGTGTATTCATTGTGCGTTGGTCACACTTTCACTAGGTCTATTGTGCTTTGGTCACATTATCACTGTTTCAATGGTGCGTTGGTCACACTTTCACTACGTCTATGGTGCTTGGGTCACGTGATCATTGTTTGAATGGTGCTTTTATCACACTTCACGTTGTTTATGGTACCTTTGTCACATTTTCACTGTGTTTGTGGTGCTTTTGTCACATTATCACTATTTTAATGGTGCCTTTGTCACTTTCACAGTGTCTATGGAGCTTTGGTCATATTGTCACTAATTCAATGGTGCTTTGGCAACACTTCGACTGTGTTTATATTGCTTTGGTCACATTATCACTATCAGTATGGTGCTTTGGTTATACTTTCACTATGTACATGGTTCTTAGGTCCCATGTTTGCCATGCCAAGTCTAAGTCGGTGCCAAGTCACCAAGTCGGAAGTCAAAATTTGGCACTTGCTGGCCAAAGTCGACTTTGCCATGAAAGTCATTTCCTAGTTTTGCAAGGATAGGCCCTCGTGCGCCAAAGCTTTGCAGTTCTCATGAGCATGTGAACATTGTCACCTCTTAATCTGTACCTTTTCTACATCTTCCTGGCAACCTGCCATATTGAACACCTCCATACATACAACCTTCCATAGTGAAGACCTACGCTGATTCTCTTCTTAGAGCTAGCCTTGTGTCTCAATTCAACATTGGTCACACTATCATTCTCCACTCAACTGACATGTACATGATGCTAATCCAAGTCATGAGAGGGTTGCCACTCTATCCCTCCGGGCAATCATCACATTGCACTATGGCATATTCACTTACGGGCAGATGAAGCATGTATAGCAATGATTGCAAAGCAGACAACGGAACTTGAAAACAAAAGCATAGTTGAAGCATGTAAATGAAATAAAAATGTACATTTCAGCGTCCTTTGCGAAGGCGCTTAGATCCTTGCACCCCAGCTACTACAGTTGCACCAGCTATAGCACGTGACATTGTGCCTGTTGCTACTCCTGATGTAGAGCCTACTACGGAGGCTGCAGCTAAACATGAGGCTGTACCTCTTGCTGAGGCTGCAACTGCACTTGCTGTTGCAGCTCTTGCTGAGGCTGCAGCTACACCTGAGGTTGTAGCTTTTGCTGATGCTACAGCTGTTACAGTGGTGCTCCTAGTAGTTCCAGCACTTGCTCCAGCTGCTGCCACAGCTGAGGATGCTGCTCGAGCAGCCTCCACATCCTTGCGCTTGCAAACATGTTGCCAAAGGATCCTTGACACCTCCCCCACGGCTGCATTTGTAGCCTCCTCTATCTCCGAATTTCTCCCATCATCTCCATCATCCTCCATCTGTTCAATCTCCTCGTCCTCCTCAACATCATCCTCATCATCGGTGTCCACAGCTTCAGCTGCCCCTTCCCCTCCTGTCACCTCGCACAAGTCTGGGTCGTCGAGATCCACTTCATTTGCAAAGTCGGGGTCCCACTCGAAGTCGCAATCCTCTTCATCCTCCACTTCACCATCCACGTCACTCCCACTCTCCCGTGCCTCCTCCTCCATAGCCTCTGTAAGCTCTGCTATCATCTTCTTTGCATTCTTCTTACCGTACATCCGTGTCAGACGCACGTTTGTGCGAACCAGCATCTCCAATGTTGAAACTTTCAGGCAGTTGGGGCGGGCCGTCTGGATCTGCTCATACTTGGGGAAGACACGCTCATTGTCGCTACTACTACAAGGCTATGCCAGCAGCTTCATGCTAAGGGCTTGCAGAATGGGAAGGCCCGTCATGTGGCGGGCATGCCACCTAAACGCAGGCAGCTTGCCCGCCACCACCACCTCCACCGCCTCCTTGGCCCGCAGCACATCCTTCACCCTGGAGGGCTCATCCTACAAGGAAACTCTGCCGTTCTCAAATGCCTCAAGCTCCCCATCGAGGGCATTGTGGTCGAGTCCCTCGGGCACCAGCGGCACGACCACCGTGTTTCACGCCCCCACCACCTTCTCGTCCCCATCAAACTTCTGGCCAAAATGTTGCGGGTGGCAACAGCGTGCTGCGGCATAGATGGAACAGGACATCTGGTTTGTCCAGCGAAAGCTGAGGCGGGATGCCATGAACTTCACCCACTCAGGGTTGACTGGGGCACGCCGGCTGCCACGAGACACAGCAAGAGAGTTCACAGACTCAGTGGCATCCAACAGCGCTTTAAAAACAATGCCCGCAGTGCCCCTTGAACTGTCAGCCTTGCGTATTGCAAGGACAACTGGCAACATGAGCCTTGCCAATGCCTTGACCTAGACCCAGAACACCCCCATTTTCACAATCCTTCGCACTTCCTTCTTTTTTGCCTTCCAACCAGCATCCTTGCCCACACTCGAAAAACCAGTCCACCTAGCACTGCTCACAATCTTCACCAGAGTCTCCCGCAAGGTGAAGAGCCTCTCAATCATCTTGTGCACTGAGCAAAAACGATTAGCAACAGAGGGCAACAGGACCAGCCCACCCTCAGCCACAAGCCATGACCTCAAAATGTCCTTGTTCCTGAAGAAAGAGACAATGCGCTCACTCTTAGAGATGACATTATGCCCCCACTCTGTCTTTGTAGCATCCTTCAACACAAGATCAAGGGCGTGAGCAACAAAGTGGCTGAAGAACAGTGTAGGGTACTTAAGCCTGAACTCATTATATGCCTTCTTGTTCGTTTATGCGTTACCGGTGATAACCATCACCACCTTCTCAGCGCCCACCTCTACAATTGCATGGTCGATGACTACATCCACGTGGTTTGCGTCTCTCACTACCCCGCTGGCATCCCTTGAGAAGAGGTGCGCGGTGCCTTCTGCGTTGGTGGCCATTGTAGAGTAGATTGACCGGATTTGGATGTCCGACCACTCGTCAACCCCAAGCGACACGCCAAAACTGTCCAAGCCTTCTCGCTGTGGCATCTTTAGCTCTTATAGCACTGTGTCCAAGTCCGGGAGCAAGCTGTCTATCACGGTGCCCTTGGCGGGCAGCCTGAAAGCTCCATTTGTCTTACGTGCATCCTCCACCAGCTCAAAGACGGTGCCATCTTGGCAAAAGGATAGTGGGAGGGCGTTCTTGGCCATCACCTTCACAATGGTACGCTGGCACTTCTTGTTGGCAAGGATGGAAAGGTGCTCAGACATGAGTGATTCTCGGGCATTGTTGAGGGATGACGTGTCAACCGTAAAGCTGCGCAGTGTGTCTGGGACAAGTGAAGTTGTAGGTACAAAAGGAGCCTAGACTGCACCATCAGCTTTGCCGCTACTGCCGATACCGCCTACTGTTACACGGAGCTCCTGACATGTGCAAAGCACGTAGTATGCACGCATCTACGTCATGTGTGACAGATGGCTTAAAGCTGTCCGAACTTCAAACCCATGTGTCATCAATGCACAGGAGTCACACAGCGACATGCATTCTCAAGTGCCAGTTGGCACATGGGATGACTCGCGCCTCGCCCTAACTGCAAGCAAGCCACAGATGACGGGCCCTGACGATAACATGTTCCCTCCAAGGGCTGACCCTGGCTTAAGTAATAATGCTAGTTATGTGGGCTAACTGGTCCCACCCAAGACTGGGATGAAACGTGTGCCCGACAGTGATTAGGGGATGAAATCAAGTCGGACTCCAAGTCCACTTGGATTGACTTGGAGACTCCGACTTGACCCCAAAAAGTCGACAGTCGAAGTAAACATGGCTTATGTCACATTATCACTATTTCCATGGTGATTGGGTCACACTTTCTCTATGTCTACAGTGTTTGGGTCACAGTGTAACTGTTTCAATGGTGCATTGGTCACATGTTCAGTGTGTATATGGTGTGTATGTTACGTTATCATTGTTTCAATGGTGCTTTGGTTACACAGTCATTGTGTTTGTGGTACTTTGGTCACATTATGACTCTTTCAATGGCGCCTTGGTTAGACTTCCACTATGTCTATAGTGCTCAGGTCACATTATCAGTGTGTCAATTGTACTTGGGTCACACTTTCACCATTTCCATAGTGGTTACGTATCATGATCATCATTTCAACAGTGTTATGTTCACACCTTTGCTGTGTCTATGGTGCTTTGGTCACATTACCACTGGTTGAATGGTGCTGTAGTCACACTTTCCTCGTGTACATTGTAATTAGGTCTCCTTATCACTATTTTAATGGTTATTTTCTCAAACTCATACTGTGTCTACCGTGCTTTGGCAATGTTATCACTGTTCAAATGGTGCTCTAGTCACAGTTCCAATGTGTCTACGATTTTTAGGTCACAGTGTCACTATTTCAATGGTGTATTGGTCATACTTTCACAGTGTACATGGTACGTATGTTACATTATCAATGTTTCAACGGTGCTCTAGTGAAACTCACCGTGTCCGTGGTGCTTGTGTCACATTATCACTATATTCATTGTGCCTGGTCACACCTTCATCGTGCATATGGTGCTTTGGTCATGTTATCACTACTTCAATGGTACTTTGGTCGCATTTTCACTATATATATGATGCATATGTCACGCATTCACTTTGCTTGTTGTGCTTTGGTCGCATAATCACTGTTTGAATTGTGCTTTCTCACACTTTCATTGTTTCTATGGTATTGTGGTCACATTATCACAGTTTCAATGTTGTTTTGGTGGCACTTCCACTGTGTATATGGTGCGTTGGTCACAATATCACTATTTCAATGGTGCTTTGATCACAATCCCACTCTACCCATGGTGCTTTTGTCACTTTGTAACTGTTTCAACATTGCTTTGGTCACACTTTCATTGTGTCTATTATGCTTTGTTCACATTACCACTGTTTCAATGGTGCTTTAGCCAGACTATCGGTGTGTCTATATTGCTCATGTCAAGGGTGTATTGGTTGTACATTCCCTGTGTCTATGGTGCTTTGGTCACATTATCGCTGTTTCAATGGTGCTTTGGACACATTAGCGCTATGTCAATGGTGCTTTTGTCACACGTTCACAGTGTCTATGGTGATTTGGGTCACATAACCACTGTTTTAACGATGCTTTGGTCACATTTGTGCTACGTATATTGTGCGTTGGTCACATTATCACTGTTTAAATGGTGCTCTGGTCAAACGTTCAATGTGTTTATGGTGCTTTGGTCACCTTATCACTCTTTGAAGGGTACTTTTGTCAGACTTTCACTGTGTCTACAGTGTTTTTGTCACATTATAACAGATTTAATGGTGTTTTGGTCACACTTGCACTGTCTATGGTGCTTTTGTCAGATTATCATTGCTACAATGGTGCTTTCATCACACTTTCACTCTGTCTATGGCGCTTATGTTCCATTATCACTTACTAGATGGTGCTTTGGTCGCACTTCCATTGTGTCTATGGTGCTTTGGTCGTACTATCACTATGTGAATGGTCCATTGGTCACACTTTCACTGTTTCTTTACTGATAATGTCACATTGCCCCAGTTACAATTGTGTTTTGGTCACGTTTCACTCTGTATATGGTTCATTGGTGACATTTGCACGGTTTCACTAGTGCTTTGGTCACAGGTCTACTGTGTTTATTATGCTAATGTCACATTAGCACTGTTTCAATGGTTCTTTGGTCACACTTACACTATTTCTATGGTGCTTATGTCACATTATCACTGTTTCAATGGTGCGCTGGTCACGTTTATATGTGTCTATGATTTTTTGTCACATTATCACTGTTTCAATGGTTCTTTGGTCACACTTACACTATTTCTATGGTGCTTATGTCACATTATCACTGTTTCAATGGTGCGCTGGTCACGTTTATATGTGTCTATGATTTTTTGTCACATTATCACTGTTGAAATGGTTTGTTGGCCACACGTCCCAGTCTATGGTGCTTGTATCACATTATCATTCTTTCAATGTTACTTTGGTCACACCTTCATCGTGTGTATTGTGCTTTGGTCACATGATCAACATTTCAATGGTGATTTGGTCATATGTTCACTATGTCTCTTGTTTTTAGGTCACATGATTGTTGTTTCAATGGTGCTTTGGTCACACTTTCACTGTGTCTGTGGTTCTAAGCCCACATTATCACTCTTTCAGTGGTGCTTTGGTCACAGTTTCACTGTGTTGATAGTGCTTTGGTCACATTATCACCGTTTTAATGGTGCGTTGGTGACACTTTCTTTGTGTCTTTGGTGTTTTTGCTACATTACAATTGTTTCAATGGTGCTATGATAACACTTCTACTGTGTCTATGGTGCATAGCTCACAATATCATTGCTTTCAATGGTGCGTTGGTCACAGTTTAACTATGTCTATTGTGATCAGGTCAGATTGTCAAATTTTGAATGATGATTTTGTCATAATTTCATTCTATGTATGCTATTTTGGTCACATTATCACTGTTTTTGTGGTGTTCTGGTCATGCTTCCACTGTGTTTATAGTGCTTATGTCACGTTATCACCGTTTTAATGGTGCTTCGATCACACCTTCACTCTGTTTATGGTCCTTTGGTCACACTCTCACAGTGTCTATAGTGCTTGTGTCACATTATCACTATCTCAATGGTGCTTTGGTCACATGTTTACATTGTCTATGGTGGTTTGGTCTGAATATCACAGTTTCAATTAGGGGTGTTCACCAAAAGCTGAGACTCGCAAGTCGGACTCGCGAGTCCGAGTCCACACCCAGACTTGCGAATCCGAGTCCAGGGTCCCAGACTCGACTCGGACTCGAGAGTCCAAGAGGAGTTCTCATGAAAGTATGGAGGGGGTAAAATATTGTAGTCACAATTCTAAAATACAAGAAACATTACTGAATGGACTCATTTCATGCATGTATATGCATGCTTGATGACATGAGGAACAAAAAATGTGAATAGGAGAGAAGAAATGGCTATTTGGTTGTCTGTTCTTCCAAAGACTCATGAGTTTTTTTCACCGGACGCGCGAGTCTGAGTGCCTCGGACTCGCGAGTCCGTGGACTCGCGAGTCCGTGGACTCGCGAGTCTTAGCCTAGACTCGTGAGTCCGAGTCTGGACCCTGACTCGGACTCGCGAGTCCAAGTATAGGTCCAGACTCGAGAGTCAAGACTCGTGTACACCCTTAGTTTCAATGGTGCTTTGGTCACACTTTCACTATGTCAATATTGCTTTGGTCTCACTATCACCATTTCAATGGTACTTTGGTCATACTTTGCTAAGGTCTATGGTGTTCAAGTCTCGTTATCACCGTTTCAATGGTGGTTTGGACTCACTATCATTATGGCCTTGGTGCGCGGGTCACATTTTCACTGTATTAATGGTGCTTTGGTCACACTTCTACCGTGTCTATGGTGCTTTTGTCACATTATCACTGTTTCAAATGTACTTTGGTCACACTTTCACTGTGTCTGTGGTGTTTTCGTCACAATTCGTTTGTTTCAGTGGTACTTTTGTCATACTTTCACCCATACATAGTGATTAGTTCACATAATCACAGTTGAAATGGTATTTTCCTTACACTTTCACTATGTCCATGGTACTTTGGTCCCACTGTCATTGTTCCAATGGTGCTTTTATCACATTGTCACTGTTTTCTGGTGCTTTGGTCAAACGTTCACTGTGTGTATGGTGCGTTGGTCACATAATCACTGTTTCTATGGTGCTTTGGTCACACGTTTACTGTGTCTATGTTGCTTTGGTCACATTTTCACTATTGTAATGCTCCCGTGGTCACATTTTCACTGTGTCTTTTGTACTTTGGTCACATTATCAACGTTTCAATGGTGCTTTTGTCACATTTTCACTATTGTAATGCTCCCGTGGTCACATTTTCACTGTGTCTTTTGTACTTTGGTCACATTATCAACGTTTCAATGGTGCTTTTGTCGAATGATCACAGTGTCTACGATGCTTTGGCCAGACTATCACTCTCTCAATGGTGCTTTTGTCACACTTTTATTGCGTGTGTTGTATTTTTATCACATTATCACTGTTTCAGTGGTACTTTGGTCACACTTCCACTGTCTTTATGGTAGTTTGGTCACCTTATCACGGGTTTAATGGTGCTTTTATCACACGTTCACTCTTTCTATGGTGCTTCGGTCACATAGCTACTATTTCAATGGTGATTTGGTCAAACTTCCACTATGTCTAACGTGCTTTGGGCACATTATCACAGTTTTAATGGTGCGTTATCACACTTTCACTGTGTATATGGTTCCTAGTTCACATTATCACTCTTTCAAAGGTGCTTCGGTCTCAAGTTTACAGTGTCTATGGTTGAAAGGTCACACTATCACGGTTGCAATGATGCTTCGGTCACACTTTAACAGTGTCTACATTGCTGTGGCTATGTTATCACAATTTCAATGGTGCTTTGGTCACACACATCAAAGCACCGCTGAAACAATTACAATGTGACCAAAGCATAATAGACAAAATGGAAGGGTGACTAAAGCACCATTGCAACAGTGATAATGTGACCAAACCATCGTAGACACAGTGAACTGTGACAACTGTACCATTGATCTAGTGATAATGTCACCAAAGCACCATAGACACCGTGAACGTGTGACCAAGGCATCATTTCAAAAGTGATAATCTGACCAAAGCATGATAAACACGGTGAAAGTGTGACCAGAGCACCATTGAAACAATGATATTGTGAAAAAAGCACAATAAACATAGTAAACATGTGACCAAAGCGCAATTGAAACAGTCATATTGTGACATAAGCACCAAATCCATAGTGATAGTGTGATGAAAGCACCATTGAAACTGTGAGTATGTGGCCTAAGCTCCATAGACACAGTGAACGTGTTACCAAAGCAACATTAAAACAGCAGTAATATGACATAAGCACCAGGGAAACAATGAAATTGTGACAAAAACACCATTGAAACTGTCATACTCTGACCACAGCATCATAGACACTGTGAATCCATAACAAAACCACCATTGAAATAGTGATGTTTTGACACAAGCATTTTAGACACATGAAAATGTGACAAAAGCACAATCTAAAGTGTCATACTGTGACCAAATCACCATTGACAAGGTGTACGTGTGACCAAAGCACAATTGAAAGAGTGATAGCGTGACACAAGTACTATGTGAACAGTGAAAGTGTGACACAAGCACCATAGAAACAATGATAATGTGACCAAAACGTCATAGACATCATGAGATTGTGACAAAAAAACCATTTTTACAGCGATGAAAAGACCAACAAGCCATAGAGACAAAGGAAGTGTAACCAACGTGCCATTTAAACAGTGATAATACAGCCAAAGCAATGAAGACATAGTGAAAGTGTGACCAAAGCATCATTGAAATGTTGATAATGTGACCCAAGAACCATACACCCAGTAAACGTGTGACCAAGCAGTATTGAAACAATGATTGTGTAACCTAAGAACCATAGAAGGAGTGAAATGATGACGAAAGGTCCATTGAAATATTGATAACGTAACCAACGCACCATAGACACAATGGAAGTGTGACCAAAGCTCCATAGGCACAGTGACAGTGTGACCAAAGCACCACTCAAACATTGATAATGTGACCAAAGCACCATAGACACTGTGAAAGTGTGACCAAAGTACCATTGTAATAACAATAATGTGACCAAAGCACCAAACACACTGTGAGCGCAAGACCAAAGCACCATTGACACAATGATGATGTGACCAAAGCACCATAGACAAAGTGAAAGTGTGACCACAGCACTACTGGAAAAGTGCTAATTGACCTTAGCACCAAAGCCACGACGAGAGTGTGACCAAAGCACCATTGAAACAGTGACAATGTGACCTAAGCACCATAAACAATGTGAAAGAAATCCCAAACCACCATGGAAGGAGTGGTTGTGAGATCAAGGCACCATAGACACAGTGAAAGTATGACAAGAGCACCATTGAAATAGTGATAATGTGATATAAGCACCATAGACAATGTGAAGGTGTGACCAAAGCACCATTGAAATAGTGATTATGAGACCAACGCACCACGGACACAATGGAAGTGTGACTAAAGCACCATTGAAATAGTGATAATGTGATATAAGCACCATAGACAATGTGAAGGTGTGACCAAAGCACCATTGAAATAGTGATTATGAGACCAACGCACCACGGACACAATGGAAGTGTGACTAAAGCACCATTCAAACAGTCATATTGTGACCAAAGTAACAAAGACACAGTATACGAATGACCAAAGCACCATTGAAACAGTGAGAATGTGACCAAAGCACCATGGAAAGAGTGAACGTGTGACCAAAGCCCCGGTGAAACAATGATAATGTGACCACAATACTGTAGAGAGTGTGGAGGTGTGACCAACGCAACATTGGAACGATGAAAGTGTGATCAAAGCCCCTTAAACATGAGGAAACTGTGACCAAAGCACCATTGTAACAATTATATTGTGACAAATTCACCACAAACATAGTAAAACCGTGACCAAACACCATTGGGATAGTGACAACATAACCAAAGCACCGCGGGCACAGTGAAAGTGTGACCAATGTACAATTGAAACAGTGATAATGTGACCTCAAAACCATAGACACTGTGAAAGTGTGACCAAAGCACCATTGAAACGGTGATATTGTTACCTGTGGACCATAGCCACGGTGAAAGTGTGACCAAAGTACCATTGAAACAGTGGTAATGTGACCAAAGTACCATACAGATTATGAAGGTGTGACCAAAGCACCATTGAAACCCTGAAAATGTAACATAAGCACCATAAGTACAATGAAAGTGTGGCCAAAGAGCCATTGAAACATTGATAATATGACCAAATGACCATAGAAACATACAAGTGTGACCAAAGGACCATTGAAACAGTGAAAATGTGACCTAAGCAGTAAAGCTACAATGATATTGTGACCAAAGCACCATTCAAATAGTGACAATGTGAACTAAGCACCATAGACACTGTGAAAGTGTGACCAAAGCACCATTGAAAAATTTGAAATGATACAATAGCACCTTATACACAGTGAAGTGTGAGCAAAGCACCATTGCAATAGTCATAATGTGACATAAGCACAATAAACACAATAAAAGTGTAGCCAAAGAACCATTGAAACATTCATAATGTGAATATATTGCCATAAAAACACAAAAGCGTGACCAAAGGCCCATTGAAACAGTGATTACGTAACCTTAACACCAAAGCCACAATGATGGTGTGACCAAAGCACCATTGAAACAAGGACAATGTGACACGGACACCATAGACACTGGGAAAGTGTGACCACGGCTTCATTACAACAGCAATACTGGTACAAAAGCGCCATAAACATAAATATCTATGACCAAAGCACCATTGAAACAGTGATAATGTGACACAAGCACTATAGAAAAGGTGAAAGTGTGACCAAAACACCATTGAAACTGTCAAACTGTGACAAAAGTACAACAGGCACTGTGATATTGTGACCAAGGCAGCAATGAAACTGTGGTTATGTGACACAAGAAGTATAGACATAGTGAACGTTTGACCAAAGCACCACTGAAACAGTGATCATGTGACACAAACACCACACACACGGTGGAGGTTAAACAACATCACCGTTCAAACCGTGATAATGTGACTAAAGTGCCATAGACACAATGAAAGTATGACAAAAGAACCATTGAAACAGTGATGATATAACCAAAACAACGTAGACACTGTGACGGTGTGTCCAATGCACCTTTCAAACAGTGATAATGTGACACAAGAACCATAGATACAGTGAAAGTGTGACCGAAGCACCATTGAAACAATGATAACGTTACATACAAACCATATGCATGGTGTCATGCACACTCTGGCCACGACTCCGCAGGGACGGCCAATCCGCGGCGGGAAGCTTTGGGTGACCTGAAGTCTGCGTAAGGAACGCTGGCTTCCACGGATACGGTTGAGCATAGGGTGGCACGGAATCCAGGGGCAGAGAGGACAAAGGTAGCCGTAAGGAAGCTGCCACATGTTGGTATTGTCACCTGCGGCGACTTCCCTACGGCTATCTCAATCGCTTCTGGCGGAAGGCGGGAAAGGCGTGAAGTAGCGGCGGGAAGTCCACGACACAAAGGGAACAAGGACCGAGCCGCAGTAAGACGCGCAGTCACTGAAGGTGCACAGGCATGTAAGTAGATGGACAGATAAATCAGGGGAGCAACAATGAATCAACACGGCAGCTAGAACATCAATCACAGAAGAACCCATGGAGACGCACCGCGGAAGACGAAGATTCAAGGAAGACTACAAAGACAGCGCGCACGACCTGCAGATGTAGAAGATGACCAATAGAAGATGACGTGTTATGTGTGTGTGTGAGGACAAGACCCGCGGTGAGTAGCCGCACCGCGTGGAAGTCCAAGTAGGAGGAAGAAGGATGACATGAGGGATGAAACCGCTCGCGTGTAGTCATGCCAGGCGGAGTCCCGAGTAGAAAGGGTCTGGGCAGCGGTAGGACAAACGGATCACTCTCAAATAACTCATGTATCGTACTCCAGTGTTATGTTATCTGCGTTGGATTATCAAAAGACATTCATCCGCTCTCATCCCTATGTTCTGCGCTTTGACGCTTTGTCTCCCATTACCTCCGTCGTTCCCGCCACAGTCTGGAGGACGAAGTGCGTAAGAAAAACCCCGCCCGGGGTGAGGTGAGCTGCCAGCGGTGCCCTTGCTTGCACACCACTACAGAACGAGGTTCCGCGGAGAGGAGCCAAAGGCCACAAGGTGGCAGGCTCGGGTGTGGTGAGAAGTGGACTGCGGAGTATCACTCACCGGTGAGGTCCTTGCGCATGTGTCCAACTCCGTGGTTCGCGGAGTTGCCTGTTGATTTGAGCTGGTATCCAGAATCCCCAGTAGACAATACCCTGATAGAATTGCGTGGAAGACATCCATTCTGTGGATAGCGTGGAACAAGAGTGACATGGAGAAAACAAAGGGCACGGCAAAATTGGGGGTACGAGTGTCATGGTGCGGTGAGCGTGGACTGTTCCTTGCTCTTTGTTCAGTGGAAATGCACAGAGCCTTCAGATCAGTCATTGATGTCGGCAGCAAGCTTTGTGTATCAAGATTGCAGGCGACAATAGTTGCAATCATCAGTGCGGTGCTTCTTGCCGCGCCAAGCCACAACCTACGCAGGCGGCCAGGATTCCTTGCTTGTGCTATCCCGCACCCCAGTCAGCTCCTCGCCCGGCGCTGATCTGCTGGTCCAACACAGTCGTGTGAATGACTTGCTGGAGCAGTTGCACTGGCGCCACATCATGAATGCTCTCGACAAGCGTGTGGACGTGGAAACAATCTCCGACCATGGCAGCCGCGGATTCACCCAGTCCCAGCACGAGTTGGAGGGACAAGGGCTGTGGTTACCTTGGTGTTTCGACAACCCACCATCACCGGAGCATCACTCGGCTGGTGCGGGGATCGAAGCCTATCACGGATTGTTCTACAGGTGTCGTGACGGGCAGCAACCGCTGGTGGCTAGCAGTACGACGGTGCAGCACACACCTCCGCCAGTGCCTCCGAGCCCCGAGGAATCAGGGACCTCCGGGATCCCGGTATCGGACGAACAGCAATTAACGATGAACCCGCAGCCAACGGGACCATCGACTTCCGCGCTTGGGATACCCCTAGACTCGAACCCACCGCAACAGTTGGCTGGAATGGCTTCAAAGGGTACACGAGCGGGACTACCAATGACTGGACTACAGCAGCAGGAGATGGTCCCATTAGCACTCCACCCAGGGGACCGACTGCTAGGGGTGCCGGTGCCTTCACAAGCACCGGGATCCGCGCAGTTGTTGGTGACTCAGCCACCAGCAAACGGGCTTTCCCCACTTGCGGGAGCAACGACAGTGGAAACTGCTGCACTTTCCTAGACAACGAGATTGCCACAGCTGCCAATGCACTTGTTGCAGCCACCACTGGGAATCGGACAGGCATAGATGCCACCGCAGATCTCTGCATCCGGCTTAAGGCTGTAGCACATGCCTCCTCCCCAGCCAAGCATGGGCATATTGCTAGTGGGGATATCCCCGCATCATGCCGCACCAAGGGCACCACCACAGGAGCAGATGTATCCATCCCAGGCGGGAACAGGCATAACACAAGAAAACGCGTTGCCACATCCATCGGCGTGTGGACCACCGACCCAGCAACCGTGGCAACCTATGCCGGAAACAGGAGTGGCGGCTAAGCCTCCTGTAGTGATACAGCAACGTGGGAATCATGGCAAGGGCACTACTCACCAGGGAGCCCCTATCCAACCATCGCCAAAGAGGACTTAACTGTTAACCTATCAATAGTAGAAGCTTGGGGGTGCGGCACAAATGAGCACCATGATTCAGCCTTCCGCTACCATTCCGCCCCTGTGGACGACCCAGCACTAGCAGCCTGTGGGCCCGGCGCAGGTGGGAACAAAACCGCAGGTAATCTTACCCAATAGGCTAGCACAACAAACCATGACCATTTATTAGCTGTTTCCCCGCCCGCAATTGGTTGGAGGATTCCCCACAGGATTGGCCCTTCAGGCGCCGCCGCCCATGTCACAACAAGCTCCGACGGTACAGAACCACCTGCATCCGCCCCACTACAGACACCTGTGACACAGCACCCTGTGGGGACACTGGCAACCGCGACTACCAACATGGGATTAGCAGCTCAACCCTACTCTGTGATTACAATTCCTGCCAGCTAGACGTACTGGATACCTCGGGTTGTAGCACCATCGGCACACTAGACCCAAATCCAGCCCCCTGGGATGACATTCTTCTCTACACCCTACACTGCTATTGCACTAGTACCTTCGTTTTGGTACATGCTTCCCCCACCCATGCAGCCAAGCCTTTCCATGCCCGCGGGGCACCGTCAGATGCCAATTCCCCCAGTTGGATGCTCCACAACTCCATCAACAACCATTCCCCCATCATGTGCAATGACTGCGTTGATGACATAACGTAGCATTGTCCCGTAGCTACAATGCATCCGTTCCAAGTTAGCAAACATTCTACTGCTGGAATCCTTCAAGGGTGCGCCGGAGGAGGACCCCTGGGTTTGGCTCAAGCAAATTACTCTCTAGGCCAGCATTGACCAGATTTTGCCCGACCTCTACCTCGCCACCGCGGAACTTCACCTCCAAGGAGCTGCAGCTGATTGGTACAATGTGTGTGCACCTTTCCCATCCTTTGAGGAATTTGGCAACGCCCTCATTGAGCGCTTCAAATATTGAAAAAAGAAGAAGCAGTGCGGAAGATCAAGAAGTAAGTCATGCATAAGGATGATGACATCCGCAGGTTCTTTGACCAGTTCTTCACCTGGGCCTTCATGGCCAAAAACCCATAAGGAGAGGGACTGCCGCTCTGGGTCCTGTTGCACAACCTCATCCGCACACTTCCAGATGAGATCAGTAGTCTCATGATTGGTGACCACTACATTTCCCTCCATGACGCGGTGCAGGATGCCACGGCTGTCTTTACCAAACAACGATCCACCCGACAACGTCAAGGCGGCGACACCCATGTACCCACCTCCTCACACATCACGACTGCGCAGTAGCAGAAGCCCATAGCTTGCTACACTTGCCAAAGTCTAGATTTCATTGCATGGGACTGCCCTCGTAAGTGAGAGGCGGCCCCACGCCCTGAGCCAGTCTCCTATGATCCTATGGTTCAGCAGTGGCACCAATACTACAACCAGACGTGGCCAGGCCAACAGGAGCAACAGCAGCAGCATCAGCCGCCTCCACCCCCTCCCAGGCAGGTTCAGGTGGCCACGCAGGGAGCAGGCCAAGGCATCTTGCCAAACCCATGCCCAAATCCCGCGACCGACGCCCGCAACGTCAAGCTTGGATTGCCCATGGCTGAGGAATGGACTACAAAGGTGACACCCACACCTGAGGAGACGGAACTCATCACACGAGCTCGTCGGCTCAAACTCCGCAGATGGGATTTACAAGAAGCTGCACAACTCTATAATGATATGGAGAGAAGGGCAGAAGCCGCTGAAGCCCGGCTGCAGGAGGTTATAAACGC
The DNA here is from genome assembly GCA_023375785.1 of Penium margaritaceum. NCBI lineage: Eukaryota > Viridiplantae > Streptophyta > Zygnematophyceae > Desmidiales > Peniaceae > Penium > Penium margaritaceum. The sequence goes on along the minus strand of SZWC01000038.1, from coordinate 801,130 downwards.
TCGCTCCATGCGACCCGCTAAAAAGCGCCGTGCTGTGGATACCGCGCCTGCGGCATGCCCAACCAGTACAACCACCTGATCCGCCCCCCAGACTACCACCATCACTGTACCAGACTCTACGGACCCCGTGGAAAGGCTCTTCACTACTCTAATGACCTTTGTGAGCTTTTTTGACTTCCTCTGCCTCCATCCCGAGCTGGCTCCGCGGCTCAGAGAGGAGTTTACCAGAGCCAATAATCGTCTCCAGAGTGTTTGTATCTCCCTCACTTGCACCTCTCCACCCCATGGCACACAGAACACCCGAAGGGTCACGTCGGAGATTCCACCAGGATGACCACAGAGGAGACGGAGTAGGGATGGATGCCACAGCCTCTGGAACCACCCTGCCGTGATGACCGCAACTACGAGGTTGCCTGTTGTGTGATCTAGATCTGTGGCCGCAAGTTCCTTACCATAATCGACACTGGTGCAACCCACACCATCGTGGCCATCCGTGTCCTGTGTCTCGTTGGATGAGCAGATGGTGTCCTTCCAATGCGCCCGATGTTCAGCAATTCCGTGGGAGGGATGGACTATAGAGATGGGAAGTACTCGGATTACCCTTACACGTGGGAACTCTTTACCAACCAATGGATGTCCATGTCACATGGGCCCGGACATAGGACGTTCTGATGGGCATGGACTATCTCCTTCCGCGGCGGGGCAACCTTTTGTTTTCCCTGGGAGTCATGGAGCTCACTTCCGCCATGGGTACGAAAGAGTACGCCCTCATCACTGTGGGCGATTGAGTCACGGTGCCCGTGACCGGCGGTGCAACCTTCTCCCTCCCAGTAGAGCGCACGAAGATTCACACCTACACTCCCAATGGAGCCAGGCTCCTGCGGAGCCTGACCTTGACACGGAGCAGGTGCATGTCGAGGAGTGGCGTGAACTCGTTGTGGATCATGCAAAGCCAGGAATGCGTGCAAGTCTTCTTGGGCTCTGGCACCAGAGTGAAGAGGCATTCAGCCAGGGCCTTCCCTTGGATGACGACGAGGAGTTCTACCCCATCCGCGACCAATTTCCACCTCCACCCCCGTGGTGGGACCATATCCTGTACCCTTGCCTCTTACCAGCTCAGAAGCAGGATTTCTATGACCCGTTGGACTCCTTCGCTGATATGTTTGCTGGCTTCGCGACAGACCTTGGAATTGTCCATGCATTCCACGTCATTAACACAGGATCAGTTTCCGTGATCAAGCAGAATGTCCACCAGATCCTCCCCGATCAGGAGCACATCATCAATGAGGGTCTAGCGGAATTGAAAGAGCAAGGAGTCATAGTCCCCATCGTCAGCTCCAGGCAAGCCAACTTAGTCATCGTCAGTAAACTGGATGGATCCAAATGCTTCTGTGTTGACTTCCGCGATCTCAACCGAGTTACGGATGAAGATGCCTACGCCATGCCGCTAATCGTTGTCATCCAAGAGCACCAGCAGGGACGTAGATGGTTCGCAAAGCTGGACGTCAAGGCAGCCTTCCACGCTGTTCCTATGCACCCGGATTCCATTGTTAAGACAGCCTTCGTTACCTCCGAAGGACTCTATGCCTTCACTTGCATGCCCTTTGGTCTCCGCAACGTTAGTGCCACATTCCAACGCGTCATGGACTCCACCCTGCGTGGCATTCCCAACATGAGCTGTTACATTGACAACATCATGGTTGCAGCGCACAACTTTGCGGATATGTTCTCCTCCCTCACCGCCGTCTTCTCTGCCCTCTCCGCTGCTAACCTCAAACTCAAAGTCGCCAAGTGCTCCATCAGTGCCGCGGATATGGACTTTGTGTGGTTTGTCATGAGTGCCAATGGCATCAAAACAGATCCTGCAAAGATCGCGGCCATCCAAGAATGACGCCAACCCACTATGGAGGGACAAATCAAGATCTTCCTAGTCTTCATCTCCTACCATAAATTTGTGCGCGAACACGCCCACATCATCCGTCCACTACAGCAGCTCACCCATCAAGACATCCCATTCAAATGGACACTAGAGTGCACCGCTGCTTGGGCGGAGGTCAAGCATGGATTGGTCACCGCCCCCATGCTTGAGTTCCTTGATTTAAACCTACCCTTCTCCATCGCTACCAACTGGTCGCGAGACGGCCTGGGCGCGGTCTTCTCACAGTCCATCCAGGAACCGATCCAGCGGGTGATAGCGTACGCCAGTCGCGCCCTCACTGACGGTGAGCATTACCATCCAACGGTGAAGGGCAAAGGCCTGGCCGTGTTGTGGACCCTCCAACATTTCTGCGACTACATCAAAAACGGCAAGCCTTTCACGGTCCTCTGTGACCATCAAGCGCTACGATGGCTCCTCACGACCCATAATCACGAGGCCATATTGGCCAAGTGGGCCCTCTTCCTACAAGGCTATAACACGAAGATCAAGTACCAACCCGCGCTTGCCAATCGCAATGCCGATACGCTCAGCAGCCTTCTTCGTGCGGAGTGGCCACATCTCGCAGACCCGCATGACAAGCTCGCAGATTCACCTCCTGTAGCTGTTTGTCCTTCAATGGACGCCAAACCCCAGTGGGAAGGCGTCACCCGGTAGTTCACGGTTGTAAAGTCTACGGTTTCCCTCCAACTCCTGTCCAAATTTGAGCCTGCTGAGTGTTTGGGCTCCACGGACACCCTCCTGGCCCTCCCTGCTACTGGCCTCCTGCTGGCCCACCGCTTCAACCCTACGATCCGCGGCTGGACGCAGGACAAGATTGCGACACATGTCTCTTCTCACTCCTTGCTACAATCGCGTCAGACGGCTCCTACTGTGCCCGCCGCTACCTCCCTTCCGACAATGCCTCCCACCCCTCTACATCCCCTCTCCTCGACATGCGCCACCCTCTGTCACTAGTCCACTTCCTCCTTTATTCCACTGCATATGCAANGCGTACGCCAGTCGCGCCCTCACTGACGGTGAGCATTACCATCCAACGGTGAAGGGCAAAGGCCTGGCCGTGTTGTGGACCCTCCAACATTTCTGCGACTACATCAAAAACGGCAAGCCTTTCACGGTCCTCTGTGACCATCAAGCGCTACGATGGCTCCTCACGACCCATAATCACGAGGCCATATTGGCCAAGTGGGCCCTCTTCCTACAAGGCTATAACACGAAGATCAAGTACCAACCCGCGCTTGCCAATCGCAATGCCGATACGCTCAGCAGCCTTCTTCGTGCGGAGTGGCCACATCTCGCAGACCCGCATGACAAGCTCGCAGATTCACCTCCTGCAGCTGTTTGTCCTTCAATGGACGCCAAACCCCAGTGGGAAGGCGTCACCCGGTAGTTTAAATTTGAGCCTGCTGAGTGTTTGGGCTCCACGGACACCCTCCTGGCCCTCCCTGCTACTGGCCTCCTGCTGGCCCACCGCTTCAACCCTACGATCCGCGGCTGGACGCAGGACAAGATTGCGACACATGTCTCTTCTCACTCCTTGCTACAATCGCGTCAGACGGCTCCTACTGTGCCCGCCGCTACCTCCCTTCCGACAATGCCTCCCACCCCTCTACATCCCCTCTCCTCGACATGCGCCACCCTCTGTCACTAGTCCACTTCCTCCTTTATTCCACTGCATATGCAAACTGTCTCCATACCCTATTCCCCTCCTCCTATCCCCCTCTCTCTGTCTCCCATTGGCATTCACCTCTTGTGCACCATTCAGCGCAACACGGGTGTCCGCATGGTGGCCTAGGCTATCCTTGCGGCACATTCCCGCGTCGAGGGAGACGCTGGTCGCGCACCATGCACATGGGCCCTGCTCCACTGAACTCGGGCCCACCGCCACCCGCTGAGATCCACGTGGCATGGTGCTACGTCTGGGTATATGGCCGCAAGTTTGTGGCCATCATGGACACCGGAGCCACGCACACCACCATCGCGCTCCGGATGGTCCACACATTGCGCATCCATCATCTCCCCGAACCCAGCCGATTCCGCTTCTCTATCTCCATCGGAGCCATCAATGTTCCCATCGGTCAGATGGCGGCCCTCCCCATACAAGTCACTAATGTGCATGCATCGCATACGGTGCAAGTGTACGGCGTATGCATATACGATATGCTCCTGGCGGCCGACTGGCTTGTGCCGCGCCAAGCAGATGTACTGCTCAGCGCCGGCATTCTCAGCCTTGTTTGAGTCTCTGGCATTGGATTGTTCACTTCACTTTTCACTTCAGCTCGACCACTTTCCGTTCCCCCTCTCATGGTCCTCATGTCACCCACCTTAGGCACTTAGTTCACTCGCCGCGTCATAGGAAGCTCATGGGCAAACCGTGGCACAGCCTCTGCCATGGCTTGTCCTATTGGCGTAGGATCCGTGCTTGCAAACAGGGTGGATGGTGGCACCGCGAGGCGACACATCTGATGACAGACCACAAACCGAGCCACGGCCGGAACGAGAGACTCTGCACCACCTACGACGGCAGCCTCACCTGGTGCATCGTAGGCTCTCCGGGGCCCTTCCATACCCCCGGCAAAAGCAGCGGCATCCTCATCTGGAGGGACTCCGACACCGGACCATTCCGTACCCCCAACCGCAGCCGTAACAACAGCAGCTTTACCTGGACCACCTCCGACCTCGGGCCATCCCATATCACCGGGGACATCTCTGGCTCCCTCTGGCCCTTCCGCGTTACCTGGGGCACCTCCGGCTCTCCGGGGCCCCTTCGCACCCCCGGTGAGAGCAACAACAGCCTCATCTAGAGCAACTCCGACACTGGGCCCTTCCGTAACCCCAACGGCAGTCGCAGCAGCGGCCTCAGTTGGAGGAACACCGGCACTGGGCTCTTCGGCACCACCAGTTAAAGCAGCACCGATAGCATCACCAGGAGCACCTCTGGCACTGGGCCCCGCTGCATCCCCATCACTGAACACATCAGCGGGCGTACCACCGCCGCCTGGTCCCTCTGCACCAACAGCGCACTCCTCCTCCCCACCAGTCTCGCAAGACAATCCGGCGCACGATACACCACATCCCACACTCAGTGCGGGAACAATCATGGAAGGCGTTGGACTTACCTCGAAGAGAGCTTTGGTGACAGTGGAGATCAACCCAGAGCAAACCTGCTGCTGGTCATGGTCAGCAGTGTCATCACGCATGTAGAGGATGAGCTCCTTGAGGAAGTCTGCACGGACATGGGGGAAACGATTTACAACAAGGCATGGCAAGTAGCCCTAAAAGGTGCGGCCAATATTGCATTGGCCCTAAACCAGCACGGACGAAAAGATCAACTACTGGAAACAGCAGGCGCGGAACGTCTCACCTCGGCACTCCGTAATATCCTCTATCTTCGGCCGGACCGTGGAATGGCGGGTGTGGCAGCATTTCTCAACATGGAGCAACCTGACCGTGTGGTAAACGCCATCCATGAACGGTGGCTCCTGGTCCGCAATGACCAGAACGCGGATCCCACCCGACGCTACGTACACCTGCTTCAAGAACTCGCTCGGGCACTTACCCTCTACCACGTCCACAAAATGCCAGCGGGAACAGTAGAGGCACTAGACAGGAAGACTACGACAAAGGTGTGGAGGTTGGGGTACCTGGTTGGGCTGGTCACCACCAGATGGGGAGTTCAGTACACAACTGCACAACTTGCGAGCATCATCGCGGCAGAGAAGCAATATGAGAGCTTGTACACCGCCATCAATGAGTACAGAAGCTGACCTTGGATGGAGCCCCACGACAGAGGATAGTAGCCGCGGTGGCACAAGGACTGTGGAAGACACTGACAGGAGTGGGCACTAAGCTGACGGAGGAGGTGGCATGTCACTCGGCCCAAGAAGCTGCTGATGTGTGTCGGGAAGAGGAGAATAGCATCCTTATGGAAATAGAAGAAGCTCAGGAATACCTCCGCGATCCTCCTGAGCTCGCACAGACAAGGGATAAATTGCAGACTGTCTGGCGGCAGAGGGTGTAAGAAGAAAAGCATGAAGCAGAGGCAGCCGCAACACAGGTGGTCGCGGAGCTTGGGACAGAGTTGGCGGGGGTACGAGCAGCAGTGGAGGTAGCGGTGGAAGAAACACAGGAGATGGGATGAGCCGCGAAGAAGACAGCTGGGGTAGTAGCTAAATAAGCGGGAAAGGAGCAGGCAGCAGAGCAAGAGGGAGCGGTAGAAGGGGGAAGTGGAAGGCGGGCACAGGACGTGCGCCCGCAGGCGAGAGCAGCTGCAGCCAGAAGGGTGGCATTAAAGAACTCCTCCTGACCGGCCATGTCGATGGCTCTACAGGAAAAACAAGCCAAGCTTCAAGATGTGGCTAAGAGATCCGCAGCATGAGCAACAGCTAGCAGACAAGCTGCCTCACACCACAAAGTCTCGGTCACTGCAGTGGCTACCCCTCAAAAGAAGTCAGCCGCAGAAAGACAAGCCCCATCCATGAACACCACACTGACATCCCGCCAACGAGGACAATACAAGCGGACCGTCGAGGACAGCACTACTGACGCGCACACTGCGGCCCCCAGAGGCAGTGGCAGGGCAGAAGCAAGAGGCAGAGACAGGCCATGCCCGGGGGCACGAGGTCGGCGGCACCACCAGAGGTGGGGATGCGGAATGGTCGGAGGGGGAAATAATGGTTTCGGAATACCAGGTACAAGCTACCAAGCACAGGGATCTTCAATAAGTAGTAGCACTGTGTGGCTACCATGTACAATGACCAGCCAAAATAGGCATATGTCACTGACCATGACCAAATAATGTCACCATGCGTGGTCAACTTTGACAACTTATAACACGTGTCACAAATGGTAAAAGGGGGAAACAATGGTTAGTGAATACTAGTAATCGACTAACAAGTACAAAGACCTTCAATATGTAGTGACACGATGTGGTTACATGGCACGGTGACCAGCAAAAGTATGCATTTATCACTGACCGTGACCAAGGAGTTTAACTTAATGTGGTCAACGTTGACAACACACAACAAGAGTCGTGGATAGTCAGAGGGGGTAGCAATGGTTTGGGAACAGTAGCTATCAACTAGAAAGCCCAAATACCTTCAATACGTAGGTACACATCAAGGCAACCATGTACAATGACAAACCAAAGTAAGCATATGCCACTAACCATGACCAAATTAATTTCAGAGTGTGTGGTCAACGTTAAAAACTCAGAACACAAGTCACAAATGGTCAGAGGGGGAAACAATGGGTGGGGAACACTAGTTATCAACTAGCAAGTACAAATACCTTAAACAAGTAGTGGCACGGTGTGGCTATCGTGCCTTATGACCAACCAAAGGATGCCTACGTTGCAGACTATGACCCAAGAATTCCACTTTGTGTGGTCAACATTCACAATTCACAACACAATTCACAAATGGTCAGAGGGAGAGACAATGGTTTAGGAGCCCTGTTTATTGACTAGAAAGGACAAAGAACTACAATACATAGTGGCACGGTGTAGCTACTATGCATATCGAGCAACCAAACTAGGCATATGTCACTGACCATGACCAAAGAACTTCAATATGGGATGTCAACGTTCACAAACTATAACACGAGTTACAAATGGTCAGGGGGAGGGGGAATGATGGTCTGAGACTAACAGTTTCCAAATAGCAAGTACAATGACCTTCACTAAGTAGTAGCACAGTGTGGCTACTATGCACAATGACCGACCAAAGTAGGCAAATATACTGCCTTTGACTAAAGAAATTCGCTGAGTGTGGTCAATATTGACAACTCATAATGCAATTTACAGATGATCATGGGGGGAAACAATGGTTTGGGAACACCAGGTATCAACTAGCAAGCATAAGGACATTCAATAAGTAGTGGCATGGTGTGACTACCATGTACAATGGATTACCAAAGTAGGCATATGTCACTGACCAAGGCCACAGGATGTCACTATGTGTGGTCAACTTTGACAAATAATAACACAAGTCACAAATGCTCAGAGGCAGAAACAATGGTTTGTGACTACTAGTTATCGACTAGCAAGTACAAAGACCTTCAATATGTAGTGGCACGGTGTGGCTACCATTCACAGTGACCAATCAAAGAATGCATATGTCACTGACCATGACCAAAGAATTTCACTTCATGTGGTCAACTTTGACAATTCATAACAACAGTCACAGAAAGTCGGAGGGGGTAGCAATGGTTTGGGAACACAAGCTATCAACTAGAAAGCACAATGACCTTCAATACAGAGTGACAGAGCGTGGCAACCATGCATACTAATAAACCAAGGTAGGCAAACCATAACCAGAAGCATTTTACAGTGTCCGGTCAACGTAAAAAACCCATAACAGGAGTAGCAAATGGTCATAGGGGGAAAGAATGAGCTGGGAGCACTAGTTATCGACTAGCAATTACGAGGACCTTCAACAAGTAGTGGCATGGTGTGGCTAGCGTGCAAAGTGACCAAGCAAATGATGCATACGTCACTGACTATGACCAAAGAAGTCCACTGTGTAGTCAACATTCACAAGTCATAACATGAGTCACAAATGGTAAGAGGGAGAGTCAATGGTTTGGGAACCCTTTGTATCCACTAGAAATGACAAATAACTCCAATACATAGTGGCACGGTGTGGCTACTATGCACACCGAACAACCAAACTAGGCATATGTGACTGACCACGACCAAAGAATTCCAATATGGGTGGTCAATGTTCACAACCCATAACAAACGTCACGAATGGTCACAAAGTGCCAGAGTTGTGCTGGAGTTGTGCCAGAGTTGTACCAGAGTTGTGCCAAAGTTGTGCCAGAGTTGTGCCAGAGTTGTGCTAGAGGTGTGCCAGAGTTGTGCCAGAGTTGTGCTGGAGTTGTGCCAGAGTTGTACCAGAGTTGTGCCAAAGTTGTGCCAGAGTTGTGCCAGAGTTGTGCTAGAGGTGTGCCAGAGTTGTGCCAGAGTTCTGCCATAGTTGTACCAGAGTTGTGCCAGAGTTGTGCCAGAGTTGTGCCAGAGTTGTGCCAGAGTTGTGCCATAGTTGTGCCAGGGTTGTGCCAGATTTGTGCCAAAGTTGTGCCAGAGTTGTGCTGGAGATGTGCCAGCGTTGTACTATAGTTGTGCCAGAGTTGTGCTAGAGTTGTGCCAGAGTTGTGCCAGATGTGTGCCAGAGTTGTGCGAGAGTTCTGCCAGAGTTCTGCCAGAGTTCTGCCAGAGATGAGCAAGAGTTGTGCCAGACTTGTGCCAGAGTTGTGCCAATGTTGTGCCAGAGATGTTCCAAGATTGTGCCATAGTTGTAGCAAAATGTTGACTGGGTTGTACCAGAGTTGTGCCATAGTCGTGCCAAAGTTGTGCCAGACTTGTTCCAGAATTGTGCTAGAGTTGTGCCATAGTTCTGCCTGAGTTGTGCAAGAGTTGTGCAAGAGTTGTGTTGTAGCTGTGCTGGAATTGTGCAAATTTGTACCAGAATTGTGCCAGATTTGTCCCAGAGTTGTGTTAGAGTTGTGCCAGAGTTGTGCTAGAGTTGTGCCAGAGTTGTCTAGAGTGGTGCCAGATTTGTACCAGAGTAGTGCCAGAGTTGTGCCAGGGTTGTGCCAGAGTTGTGCCAGAGTTGTGCAAGAGTCGTGCCAGAGTTGTGCCAGAGTTGTGCAAGAGTTCTGCCATATGTTTGCCGGATATGTGCCAAAGTTGTGGCATATCTGTGGCAGAGTTGTGCCAGGGTTATGCCAGATTTGTGCTAGAGTTGTTCCACAGTTATGGCAGAGTTGTGCCAGCGTTGTGCCAAGGTTGTTCCAGAGTTGTGCCATAGCTGTGCCAAAGTTGTGCCATAGTTGTGCTTAAGTTGTGCCAGAGTTGTGCCAGAGTTGTGCCAGAGTTGTGCCAGAGTTGTGCCAGAGTTGTGCCAGAGTTGTGCCAGATTTGTGCCAGAGTTGTGCCAGTGTTGTGCCAGAGATGTTCGGAGAGTGTGCCATCGTTGTAGCAAAATCTTTCTAGACTTGTGCCAGAGTTGTGCCAGAGTGGTGCCAGAGTTGTGCCAGACTTGTTCCATTTTGTGCCAGAGTTGTGCCAGAGTTGTGCTAGAGTTGTGCCAGAGTTGTGTGAGAGTTGTGCCATAGTTGTGCCAGAGTTGTGCCAGAGTGGTGCCAGAGTTGTGCCAGACTTGTTCCATTTTGTGCCAGAGTTGTGCCAGAGTTGTGCTAGAGTTGTGCCAGAGTTGTGTGAGAGTTGTGCCATAGTTGTGCCAGAGTTGTGCCAGAGTTGTGCCAGTGTTGTGCCAGGGCTGTGCCAGAATTATACCATAGCTGTGCCAGATTTGTGCTAGAATTGTGCTAGAGTTGTGCCAGATTTGTGCGAGGGTTGTGCCATAGTTGTGCCATAGTTGTGCCAAAGTGGTGCCATAGCTGTGCCAGTGTATTTCCAGAATGGTGCTAGAGTTGTGCCAGAGTTGTGCAACAGTGATCCTAGAGTTGTTCCAGCATTGTGCCAGAGTTGTGCCAGAGTTGTGCAGAATATGTGCTACAGTTGTGCCAAAAGCGTGCCATAGTTGTGCGAAAGTTGTGCGATAATTGTGCCAGAGTTGTGCTAGAGTTGTACCACACTTGTGCCAGAGTTGTGCCAGAGTTGTGCCAGAGTTGTGCCAGAGTTGTGCCAGAGGTGTGCCAGAGATGTGCCTGAGTTGTGCCACAGTTGTGCAAGATTTGTCCCAGAGTTGTACCAGAGTTGTGACATAGTTGTGCCAGAGTTGTGCCAGAGTTGTGCCACATTTGCGCAAGAGTTGTGCCATAGTTGTGCTACCTTTGTGCCAGAGTAATGCCAGAGTTTTTCTTGAGTTGTGCCAAGTTGTGCCAGAGTTGTGACAGAGTTGTGCTAGAGTTGTACAATAGTTGTGTAAGAGTCGTGCCAGAGATGTACCATAGTTGTGCCAGAGTTGAGCCAGAGTTGTGCCAGAGTTGTACCAGAGTTGTGCCTGAGTTGTGCAAGAGTTTTGCCAGAGTTGTGCCAGAGTTGTGCAAAAGCCATAATAGAGTTGTGCTTGAGTTGTGCCAGAGTTGTGCCAGGGTTGTGCCAGAGTTGTTCCAGCGTTGTGCCAGAGATGTGCCAGAGTTGTGCGAGGGTTGTGCCAGAGTTGTGCCAAGAGTGGTGCCAGAGTTGTGCCAGGGTTTTTCCGGAGTTATGCCAGAGTTGTGCCAGAGTTGTGCCAGAGTTGTGCCAGAGTTGTGCCAGAGTTGTGCCAGAGTTGTGCCAGAGTTGTGCCATCGGTGTGCCAGAGTTGTGCCAGAGTTATGCGAGAGTTGTGCTTGAGTTGTGTCAGAGATGTGCCAGAGTTGTGCCAGAGTTGTGCCAGAGTTGTGCCAGAGTTGTGCCATCGGTGTGCCAGAGTTGTGCCAGAGTTATGCGAGAGTTGTGCTTGAGTTGTGTCAGAGATGTGCCAGAGTTATGAGAGAGTTGTGCCATAGTTGTGCGAGAGTTGTGCCAAAGTTATGCCAGGGCTGTGCCAGTGTTTTTCCAGAGTGGTGCTATAGTTGTGCGACAGTTGTGCAAGAGGGATCCTATAGTTGTTCCAGCATTGTGCCAGAGTTGTGCCAGAGTTGTGCCAGAGTTGTGCTAAATTTATGCCAAAAGCGTGCCATAGTTGTGCAAACGTTGTGCCATAGTTGTGCCAGAGTTGTGCCAGAGTAGTGCCACACTTGTGCCACAGTTGTGCCAGAGTTGTGCCAGAGTTGTGCCAGAGTTGTGCGAGAGGTGTGCTAGAGGTGTGCCAGAGATGTGCCTGAGTTGTGCCACAGTTGTGCAATGTTTGTCCTAGAGTTGTACCAGAGTTGTGCCAGAGTTGTGCCAGAGTTGTGTTAGAGTTGTGCCAGAGTTGTGCCACATTTGTGCGAGACTTGTGCCAGTGTTGTGCCATAGTTGTGCTAGCTTTGTGCCAGAGTAATGCCAGAGTTGTGCTTGAGTTGTGCCAGAGTTGTGTTAGAGTTGTGCCAGAGTTGTGCCACATTTGTGCGAGACTTGTGCCAGTGTTGTGCCATAGTTGTGCTAGCTTTGTGCCAGAGTAATGCCAGAGTTGTGCTTGAGTTATGCCAAGTTGTGCCAGAGTTGTGACAGAGTTGTGCTAGTGTTGTGCGAGAGTCGTGCCAAAGTCGTGCCAGAGTCATGCCTGGATTGTGCCGGAGTTGTGCCAGAGGTGTGCCATAGTTGTGCAAGAGTTGTGCCAAAGTTGTGCTAGAGGTGTGCCAGAGTTGTGCCAGAGTTCTGCCATAGTTGTGCCAGAGTTGTGCCAGAGTTGTGCCAGAGTTGTGCGAGAGGTGTGCCAGAGTTGTGCCAGAGTTGTGCCAGAGTTCTGCCAGAGATGTGCAAGAGTTGTGCCAGACTTGTGCCAGAGTTGTGCCAGTGTTGTGCCAGAGATGTGCCAAGATTGTGCCATAGTTGTAGCAAAATTTTGACTGGGTTGTACCAGAGTTGTGCCATAGTTGTGCCAGAGTTGTGCCAGACTTGTTCCAGAATTGTGCCAGAGTTGTGCCATAGTTATGCCTGAGTTGTGCAAGAGGTGTGCCAGAGTTGTGTTGTAGCTGTGCCGGAATTGTGCAAATTTGTACCAGAATTGTGCCAGATTTGTCCCAGAGTTGTGTTGAGTTGTTCCAGAGTTGTGCTATAGTTGTGCCAGAGTTGTCTAGAGTTGTGCCATAGTTGTACCAGAGTAGTGCCAGAGTTGTACCATAGTTGTGCCAGAGTTATGCTATAGTTGTGCCAGAGGTGTGCCAGAGTTGTGCAAGAGTTGTGCCAGAGTTGTGCCAGAGTTGTGCCAGAGTTGTGCCAGAGTTGTGCCAGAGTTGTACCAGACTTGTGCCAGAATTGTGCCTGAATTCTGCCAGAGTTGTCCCAGGTCTGTGCCAGAGTTGTACCAGAGTTGTACAAGAGTTGTGCCAGAGTTGTGTTGGAGTTGTGCCATAGTTGTACCAGAGTTGTGCCAGAGCTATACCAGAGTTGTGCCAGAGTTGTGCCAAAGGTGTGCCAGAGTTGTGCCAGAGTTGTGCTAGAGTTGTGCCAGAGTTGTGTCAGAGTTGTGCCAGAGTTGTACCAGACTTGTGCCAGAGTTGTGCCAGAGTTGTGCCAAAGGTGTGCCAGAGTTGTGCCAGAGTTGTGCTAGAGTTGTGCCAGAGTTGTGTCAGAGTTGTGCCAGAGTTGTACCAGACTTGTGCCAGAATTGTGCCTGAATTCTGCCAGAGTTGTCCCAGGTCTGTGCCAGAGTTGTACCATAGTTGTGCGAGAGTTGTGCCAGAGTTGTGCTGGAGTTGTGCCATAGTTGTACCAGAGTTGTGCCAGAGCTGTACCAGAGTTGTGCCAGAGTTGTGCCAAAGGTGTGCCAGAGTTGTGCCAGAGTTGTGCTAGAGTTGTGCCAGAGTTGTGTCAGAGTTGTACCAGAGTTGTGCCAGAGTTGTGCCAGAGTTGTGCGAGGGTTGTGCCAGAGTTGTGCCAGAGTTGTGCCAGAGCTGTGCCGGTGTATTTCCAGAGGGGTGCTAGAGTTGTGCCAGAGTTGTGCAAGAGTGATCCTAGAGTTGTTCCAGCATTGTGCCAGAGTTGTGCCAGACTTGTGCAAGAGTTGTGCCAGAGTTGTGCCAGAGTTGTGCTACAGTTGTGCCAAAAGCGTGCCATAGTTGTGCAAAAGTTGTGCCATAGTTGTGCCAGAGTTGTGCCAGAGTTGTGCCAGAGCTGTGCCGGTGTATTTCCAGAGGGGTGCTAGAGTTGTGCCAGAGTTGTGCAAGAGTGATCCTAGAGTTGTTCCAGCATTGTGCCAGAGTTGTGCCAGACTTGTGCAAGAGTTGTGCCAGAGTTGTGCCAGAGTTGTGCTAGAGTTGTGCCAGAGTTGTGCCAGAGTTGTACCAGAGTTGTGCCAGAGTTGTGCCAGAGTTGTGCCATAGGTGTACCAGAGTTGTGCCAGAGTTATGCGAGAGTTGTGCTTGAGTTGTGTCAGAGTTGTGCCAGAGTTGTGCGAGAGTTGTGCCATAGTTGTGCCAGAGTTGTGCCAGAGTTGTGCCACAACTGTGCTAGTGTTTTCCAGAGTGGTGCTAGAGTTGTGCCAGAGTTGTGCAAGAGTGATCCTAGAGTTGTTCCAGCATTGTGCCAGAGTTGTGCCAGAGTTGTGCCAGAGTTGTGCTACAGTTGTGCCAAAAGCGTGCCATAGTTGTGCGAAAGTTTTGCCATAGTTGTGCCATAGTTGTGCCAGAGTTGTGCCTTACTTGTACCACAGTTGTGCCAGAGTTGTGCCAGAGTTGTGCCAGAGTTGTGCCGGAGGTGTGCCAGAGATGTGCCTGAGTTGTGCCACAGTTGTGTAATATTTGTCCCAGAGTTGTACCAGAGTTGTGCCAGAGGTGTGCCAGAGGTGTGCCAGAGATGTGCCTAAGTTGTGCCACAGTTGTGCAATATTTGTCCTTGAGTTGTACCAGAGTTGTGCCAGAGTTGTGCCAGAGTTGTGCCAGAGTTATGCCACATTTGTGCAAGAGTTGTGCCAGTGTTGTGCCATAGTTGTGTTAGCTTTGTGCCAGAGTAATGCCAGAGTTGTGCTTTATGTGCCAAGTTGTGCCAGAGTTGTGACAGAGTTGTGCTAGTGTTGTGCGAGAGTCGTGCCAGAGTCGTGCCAGAGTCATGCCTGAATTGTACCAGAGTTGTGCCAGAGGTGTGCCATAGTTGTGCAAGAGTTGTGCTAGAGTTGTGCCAGAGTTGTGCCAGAGCTGTACCAGAGTTGTGCCAGAGTTGTGCTAGTCTTGTGCGAGGGTCGTGCCAGAGTCGTGCCAGGGTCATGCCTGAATTGTGCCAGAGTTTTGCCAGAGGTGTGCCATAGTTGTGCCAGAGTTGTGCTAGAGTTATGGCAGAGTTGTGGCAGAGTTGAGCGACAGTTGTGTCAGAGTTTTGCAAGAATTGTGCCAGAGTTGTACCAGAGTCATGCCAGAGTTGTGCCGGAGGTGTGCCAGAGATGTGCCAGAGTTGTGCCAGAGTTGTACCAGAGTTGTACAAGAGTTGTGCCAGACTTGTGTTGGAGTTGTGCCATAGTTGTACCAGAGTAGTGCCAGAGTTGTACCATAGTTGTGCCAGAGTTGAGCCAGAGTTGTGCCATAGTTGTACCAGAGTAGTGCCAGAGTTGTACCATAGTTGTGCCAGAGTTGAGCCAGAGTTGTGCCATAGTTGTACCAGAGTAGTGCCAGAGTTGTACCATAGTTGTGCCAGAGTTGAGCCAGAGTTGTGCCATAGTTGTACCAGAGTAGTGCCAGAGTTGTACCATAGTTGTGCCAGAGTTGAGCCAGAGTTGTGCCATAGTTGTACCAGAGTAGTGCCAGAGTTGTACCATAGTTGTGCCAGAGTTGAGCCAGAGTTGTGCCATAGTTGTACCAGAGTAGTGCCAGAGTTGTACCATAGTTGTGCCAGAGTTGAGCCAGAGTTGTGCCATAGTTGTACCAGAGTAGTGCCAGAGTTGTACCATAGTTGTGCCAGAGTTGAGCCAGAGTTGTGCCATAGTTGTACCAGAGTAGTGCCAGAGTTGTACCATAGTTGTGCCAGAGTTGAGCCAGAGTTGTGCCATAGTTGTACCAGAGTAGTGCCAGAGTTGTACCATAGTTGTGCCAGAGTTGAGCCAGAGTTGTGCCATAGTTGTACCAGAGTAGTGCCAGAGTTGTACCATAGTTGTGCCAGAGTTGAGCCAGAGTTGTGCCATAGTTGTACCAGAGTAGTGCCAGAGTTGTACCATAGTTGTGCCAGAGTTGAGCCAGAGTTGTGCCATAGTTGTACCAGAGTAGTGCCAGAGTTGTACCATAGTTGTGCCAGAGTTGAGCCAGAGTTGTGCCATAGTTGTACCAGAGTAGTGCCAGAGTTGTACCATAGTTGTGCCAGAGTTGAGCCAGAGTTGTGCCATAGTTGTACCAGAGTAGTGCCAGAGTTGTACCATAGTTGTGCCAGAGTTGAGCCAGAGTTGTGCCATAGTTGTACCAGAGTAGTGCCAGAGTTGTACCATAGTTGTGCCAGAGTTGAGCCAGAGTTGTGCCATAGTTGTACCAGAGTAGTGCCAGAGTTGTACCATAGTTGTGCCAGAGTTGAGCCAGAGTTGTGCCATAGTTGTACCAGAGTAGTGCCAGAGTTGTACCATAGTTGTGCCAGAGTTGAGCCAGAGTTGTGCCATAGTTGTACCAGAGTTGTGCCAGAGTTGTGCTACAGTTGTGCCAGAGTTGTGCCAGAGTTGTGCCAGAGTTGTGCCGGAGGTGTGCCAGAGATGTGCCTGAGTTGTGCCACAGTTGTGTAATATTTGTCCCAGAGTTGTACCAGAGTTGTGCCAGAGTTGTGCCAGAGTTGTGCCAGAGTTGTGCCACATTTTTACAAGAGGTGTGCCAGTGTTGTGCGATAGATGTGCTAGCTTTGAGCCAGAGTAATGCCAGAGTTGTGCTTGAGTTGTGCCAAGTTGTGCCAGAGTTGTGCCAGAGTTGTGACAGAGTTGTGCTAGTGTTGTGCGAGGGTCGTGCCAGAGTCGTGCCAGGGTCATGCCTGAATTGTGCCAGAGTTTTGCCAGAGGTGTGCCATAGTTGTGCAAGAGTTGTGCCAGAGTTGTGCCAGTGTTGTGCCAGAGTTGTGCCAGAGTTATGGCAGAGTTGTGGCAGACTTGTGCCACAGTTGTGCTGGAGTTGTGCCAGAATTGAGCCAGAGTTGTGCCAGAGTTATGCCAGAGTTGTGCCAAAGTTGGGCCAGAGTTGTGCCAGAGTTGTGCCAGAGTTGTGCCAGAGTTGTGCCGGAGTTGTGCCAGAGTTGTGCCAGATTTGTGCCAGAGTTGTGCCAATGTTGTGCCGAAGATGTTCTGAGAGTGTGCCATCTTTGTAGCAAAATCTCTCTAGAGTTGTGCCAGAGTTGTGCCAGAGTGGTGCCAGAGTTGTGCCAGACTTGTTCCATTTTGTGCCAGAGTTGTGCCAGAGTTGTGCTATAGTTGTGCCAGAGTTGTGCGAGAGTTGTACCAGAGTTGTGCCAGAGTTGTGCCAGAGTTGTGCCAGTGTTGTGCCAGAGCTGTGCTAGAATTATACCATATATGTGCCAGATTTGTGCTAGACTTGTGCCAGAGTTGTGCCAGAGTTGTGCGAGAGTTGTGCCATAGTTGTGCCAGAGTTGTGCCAGAGTTATGCCAGAGCTGTGCCGGTGTATTTCCAGAGTGGTGCTAGAGTTGTGCCAGAGTTGTGCAAGAGTGATCCTAGAGTTGTTCCAGCATTGTGCCAGAGCTGTGCCAGAGTTGTGCCAGAGTTGTGCTACAGTTGTGCCAAAAGCATGCCATAGTTGTACGAATGTTGTGCCATAGTTGTGCCAGAGTTGTGCTAGAGTAGTGCCACATTTGTGCCACAGTTGTGCCAGAGTTGTGCCAGAGTTGTGCCAGAGTTGTGCCAGAGGTGTGCCAGAGGTGTACCAGAGATGTGCCTGAGTTGTGCCGCAGTTGTGCAATATTTGTCCTAGAGTTGTACCATAGTTGTGCCAGAGTTGAGCCAGATTTGTGCCAGAGTTGTGCCACATTTGTGCGAGAGTTGTGCCAGTGTTGTGCCATAGTTGTGCTAGCTTTGTGCCAGAGTAATGCCAGAGTTGTGCTTTAGTTGTGCCAAGTTGTGCCATAGTTGTGACAGAGTTGTGCTAGTGTTGTGCGAGAGTGGTGCCAGAGTCGTACCAGAGTCATGCCTGAATTGTATCAGAGTTGTGCCAGATGTGTGCCATAGTTGTGCCATAGTTGTGACAGAGTTGTGCTAGTGTTGTGCGAGAGTGGTGCCAGAGTCGTACCAGAGTCATGCCTGAATTGTATCAGAGTTGTGCCAGATGTGTGCCATAGTTGTGCAAGAGTTGTACCAGAGTTGTGCCAGAGTTGTGCCAGAGTTGTGCCTGAGTTGTGCCAGAGTTATGGCAGAGTTGTGGCAGAGTTGTGCCACAGTTCTGCCAGAGTTGTGCCAGAATTGTGCCAGAGTTGTGCCAGAGTCGTGCCAGAGTCGTGCCAGAGTTGTAACAGAGTTCTGCCAATGTTTTACCAGAGTTGTGCCAGAGTTGTGCCAGGGTTGTGCCAGAGTTGTGCCAGAGTTATGCCAGAGTTGTGCCAGGGTTGTGCCAGAGTTGTGCCAGAGTTGTGCCAGAGTTGTGCCAGAGTTGTGCGATGGTTGTGCCAGAGTTGTGCCACAGTTGTGCTAGAGTTGTGCCAGAGTTGTGCCAGAGTTGTGCCAGAGTTGTACCATAGGTGTACCAGAGTTGTGCCAGAGTTGTGCCAGAGTTGTGCCAGAGTTATGGCAGAGTTGTGGCAGAGTTGTGCCACAGTTGTGCCAGAGTTGTGCCATAATTATGCTAGACTTGTGCCAGAGTCGTGCCAGAGTCGTGCCAGAGTTGTGCCAGAGCTGTGCCAAAGTTGTGCCAGAGGTGTGCCAGAGATGTGCCATAGTTGTCCCAGAGTTGTGCCAGAGTTGTGCCAGAGTCGTGCCAGAGTTGTGCCAGAGTTATGCCACTTTTGTGCGAGTGTTGTACCAGAGTCTTGCGAGAGTTCTTACAGCGTTTTACCATACTTGTGCCAGAGTTGTGCCAGAGTCGTGCCAGAGTTGTGCCAGAGTTATGCCACTTTTGTGCGAGTGTTGTACCAGAGTCTTGCGAGAGTTCTTACAGCGTTTTACCATACTTGTGCCAGAGTTCTGCCACAGTTGTGCAAGAGTGGTGCCAGAGTTCTGCCAGATTGGTGCCAAAGCTGTGCCAGAGTCATGCCAGAGATGTACGACAGTTGTGCCAGAGTTGTGCCACAGTTGTTCCAGAGTTCTGCCAGAGTTATGCCAGAGTTAAGCCGGAGTTGTGCCAGAGTTGTGCCATAGTTGTGCCGGAGCTGTGCCAGAGTTGTGCAAGAGTTGTGCCAGAATTGTGCCAGAGTTGTGCCAGGGTTGTGCCAGAGTTGAACCAGCGTTGTGCAAGAGCTGTGTCATAGTTGTGCCAGAGTTGTTCCAAAGTTGTGCCATAGGTGTGCTGGAGTTGTGCCAGAGTTGTGCCAGTGTTGTGCCAGGGTTGTGCCAGAGTTGTGCCAGAGATGTGCCATAGGTGTGCCAGAGTTGTGCCAGAGTTGTGCCACAGTTGTGCCAGTGGTGTGAGAGAGTTGTACCAGAGTTGTGCGAGACTTGTACTAAGCTGTGCTACAATTAATGACAAGCTGTCCCACAGTTGTACCATAGTTGTACCATAGTTGTGCCATGGTTTTGCCTGAGGTGTACAAGAGTTATGCCAGATTTGTGCCATAGTCATTCTAGAGTTGTGCCAGAGTTATGATACAGTTGTGCCAGAGTTGTGCCAGAGTTGTGCCACAGTTGTGCCAGAGTTCTACCATAGTTGTCCGAGAGTGGTGCCAGAGTTGTGCCACAGTTGTGCCAATGTTGTGCCAGAGTTGTGCCAGAGTTGTGCTAAAGTTGTGCCAGAGTTGTGTCAAAGTTGTGTTAGAGTTGTGCCACAGTTGTGCCAGAGTTGTGCCATAGTTGTGCCAGAGTTGTGCCAGAGTTGTGCCAAAGTTGTGCCTGAGTTGTGTCAGAGTTGTGCCAGAGTTGTGCCAGAGTTGTGCCACATTTGTGCCAGAGTTGTGCCAGATTTGTGCCAGAGTTGTACCAGAGTTCTGCCAAAGTTGTCCCACCGTTTTGCAAGAGTTGTCCCAGAGTTGTACCAGATTGTGCCAGAGTTGTTCCAGAGTTGTGCCATAGTTGTGCAAGAGTTATGCCAGTGTTGTGCCAGAGTCATTCCAGAAATGCGCCAGAGTAGTGCCAGAGTTGTGCCAGAGTTGTGCCAGAGTTGTGCCATATCTGTACCGCAGTTGTGCCAGAGTTCTGCTCGCTTTGTGCCATAGTTGTGCTTGAGTTGTGCCAAACTGTGCCAGAGTTGTGCGAGAGTTGTGCTCGAGTTGTGCCAGAGAAGTTCCAGAGTTGTACCAGAGTTCTGCGACAATTGTGCCAGAGTTGTGCCATAGTTGTGCTAGAGTTGTTCCAGAGTTGTGCCAGAGTTGTGCCTGAGTTTTCCAAGTTATGCCAGAGTTGTGCCAAAGTTGTGCCATAGGTGTGCCAGAGTTGTGCTAGAGTTATGTAAGAGTTGTGCCAGAGTTGTGCTTGAGTTGTGTCAGAGTTGTGTTAGAGTTGTGCCAGAGTTGTGCCATAGTTGTGCCAGAGTTGTGCCAGAGTTGTGCTATGCTTATGTAAGAGTTGTGCCAGAGTTGTGCTTGAGTTGTGTCAGAGTTGTGTTAGAGTTGTGCCAGAGTTGTGCCATAGTTGTGCCAGAGTTTTGCCAGAGTTGTGGACGAGTTGTGCCAAAGATGTGCCAGAGCTCTGCCAGATCTGTGCCAGAGTCATGCCATAGTTGTGCCTAAGTTGTGCGACCCTCACCATTTTTTACTCCTGTTATGGGCTGTGAATGTTGACAATCCATATTGAAATTCTTTGGTTCTGGTCATTGACATATACCTGGTTTGTTTGTTTGGAGTACAAAGTAGCCACAACATGAGTGACCGAGCATCAATCACGGAAAAACCTCCGGAGACACACCGCGGNGTGCCAGAGTTGTGCCTGAGTTTTCCAAGTTATGCCAGAGTTGTGCCAAAGTTGTGCCATAGGTGTGCCAGAGTTGTGCTAGAGTTATGTAAGAGTTGTGCCAGAGTTGTGCTTGAGTTGTGTCAGAGTTGTGTTAGAGTTGTGCCAGAGTTGTGCCATAGTTGTGCCAGAGTTTTGCCAGAGTTGTGCACGAGTTGTGCCAAAGATGTGCCAGAGCTCTGCCAGATCTGTGCCAGAGTCATGCCATAGTTGTGCCTAAGTTGTGCGACCCTCACCATTTTTTACTCCTGTTATGGGCTGTGAATGTTGACAATCCATATTGAAATTCTTTGGTTCTGGTCATTGACATATACCTGGTTTGTTTGTTTGGAGTACAAAGTAGCCACAACATGAGTGACCGAGCATCAATCACGGAAAAACCTCCGGAGACACACCGCGGAAGACGAAGATTCAAGGAAGAATAAGAAGATCGTGAGCGCAAGCCGTGGATGAAGAAGATTGTTAGTAAAACATATGCTGTGTTTCAGGAAGAGACCTGCGGGGCGTAGCCGCACCGCGAGGAGTGCAGGAAGAAGGGAAGGGAGATAGCTTGTGAGGGATGAGACTGACCGTGTGTAGTCACACCGTGCGGAGTCCCTATTCGATAAGACATTGAGGACACTAGCACGAGATAGCTCAGTCTTGCATGCCTTTCTGGGCAATACTCCGCCTCCATGTACTCTGCCAAATTCATCTAAGAAATTCAACCGCTCCCATTGCTCACTATCCCACTATCCCCGTGCCTTTTGTAACTCTTGGACTCTCATCCGCGGACTGCGGAAATTGCGTGCGTGAAGAACCAAAAGTCCGAGTGAGGTGAATTGCTGGCGGTGCCTTTGCTTGCACACGTCCGCAGAACAAGGGTTCCGTGGAGAAGAGCTTGAAGCCACGCAGTGGCGGCTCCCGTGTGGCAAGGAGTGGACCGCAGAGTATCATTCATCGGTGAGGTTCGTGCACAGAGATTCAGGCCTTCCATCCACATAACTGCCAGTAGCTAGGGGTTGGAGTCCCGTGACTCCCCTGCCTGTCTAAGTAGAGCTGGAATAGTAGTAAGAAGTGCATGGTCCGCGGGCTACGCGGAATTGTGTCGGTGCGGAGATAGTTGGAGGTGCAGCAAGATTTGGGATATCAGTGTGGTCAACATTGACAACTCATAACATGAGTCTGAAATGGTCAGAGGGGGGAACGATGGTTTGGGAACACCAGGTATCAACTAGCCAACACAAGGACCTTCAATAAGTAGTGGCACCGTGTGGCTACCATCTACAATGGCCAACCAGAAAAGGCATATGTCACTGACCATTGCCAAAGAGCGTCACAATGTGTGGTCAACTTTGACAACTCATAACACGAGTCACAAATGGTGAGAGGATAAAACAATGGTTTTTGAACACTAGTTATCGACTAGCTAGTACAAAGACCTTAAAAATGTGGTGGCTCTGTGAGGCTATTATACACAGTGAACAAAAAAAGTATGCATATGTCACTGACCATGACCAAATGATTTCAGCTCATGTGGTCAACATTGACAACTCACAACAAGAGTCACACTTAGTCGGAGGAGGTAACAATGGGTTAGAAACACTAGCTAGCAACTAGAAAGCGCAAAGTCCTTCAATACGTAGTGACATGACATGGCAACCATGCACAGTGACAAACCAAAGTAGGCATATGCCAATAACCATGACCAACAAAGTTTCACAGTGTGTGGTCAACGTTGAAAACTCATAAGACGAGTCACAAATGGTCAGAGGACGAAATGATGGGTTGAAAACACTAGTTATCAGCTAGTAAGTACAATTACATTTAACAAGAAGTGGCATGATGTGACTAGCGTGCACAATGACCAACCAAATGATGCATACATCACTTACTATGACCACATAAACACAGTGTGTTTTGTCAACATTAACAACTCATAACACGAGTCAAAAATGGTCAAAGGGAGAAACAATGGATTGGGAACCCTATGTTGTGACTAGAAAGAACAAAGAACTTCAATACGTGGTGACACGGTTTGGCCGCTATGCGCACAGACAACCAACCTAGGCATATGTCACTGACCATGACCAAACAATGTCGGCATGGGTAGTCGACGTCCACAACCCATAACAGGAGTCACAAATGGTCAGAGGGTGAAACTATGGTTTTGGACTATTATGTTTTAACTAGCGAGGGACAACAACCTTTAACAATTAGTAGCACGGTGTGGCTACCATGCACAATGACCGACCAAAGTAGGTATATGTGCTGCCTTTGACCAAAACAATCCGCTGTGTGTGGTCAACATTGAAAACTCATCATACGAGTCACAAATGGTCAGAGTGGGGAACGATGGTTTGGAATCACAAGGCATTAACTAGCAAGCACGAGGAAATTCCATGAGTAGTGGCACGGTGTGGCTACCATGTATACTGACCAACCAAGGTAGGCATATGTCACCGACCATGACCAAAGAATGTCAGAATGTGCGGTCAACTTTCACAACTCATAACACGAGTCACAAATGGTCAGTGGGGGAAACAATGGTTTGTGAATACTAGTTATTGACAAGCCAGTACAAAGACCTTCAAAATGCAGTGGCAAAGTGTGGCTACCATGCACAGTGACAACCCAAAGTATGCATATGTCACTGACTATGACCAGAGAATTCCACTATGAGTGGTCAACATTGACAACTCATAAGACGAGTCACAAATGGTCACAGGGAGAGACAATGGATTAGGAACCCTATGTAGCAACTAGAAAGCACAAAGAACTTCAATACGTAGTGGCACGGTATGGCTACTATGCACACCGAACAACACAACTAGGCATATGTCACTGACAATGACCAAATAAATTCAATGTGAGTGGTCAGCGCTCACAACACATAACACAAGTCACAAATGGTCAGAGTGCAAAACAATGGTACTGGAATACAATTTTTTAACTATCAAATACAACAACCTTCATCAATCAGTAGTAAGGTGTGGCTACCATGCACAATGACCGATCAAAGATGGCTTATGTACTGCCTTTGACCAAAGAGATCAATGTGTTTGGTCAATGTTGACAACTCATAATACGCGTCACAAATGGTCAAAGGGGGGAATAATGGTTTGGACATACAATGGGAACACTAGCTATCAACTAGGAAGCACAAAGACCTTCAATACATAGTGACACGCCATGGAAACCATGCACAGTAACAAACCAAAGGAGGCATATGCCACTAACCATGCTGAACAGAACTTCACAGTGTGTTGTCAACGTTGAAAACTTGAAACACAAGTCACAAATGGTCGAGGGGGAAACAATGGGTTGGGAACACTAGTTATCAAGTAGGAAGTACTAAGACCTTCAACAAGTAGAAGGACGATGTGGGTAGCATGCACAGTGACCAACCAAAGGATACATACGTTACTAACAATGACCAAAGCAGTCCACTATGTGGGATCAACATCGACGACTCATAACACGAGTCACAAATTTCTAGAGGGGGGAGCAACAGGGGGAAACTCATAACCCTATGTATTGACTAGAAAGGACAAAGAACTTCAATACGTGGTGGCAGAGTGTGGCTACTATGCACACTGAACAACCAAATTAGGCATATGTCACCCACCATGACCAAAGAATTTCAGCATAGGTGGTCGACGTTCACAACACATAACATAAGTCACAAATGGTCAGAGGGGGAAACAATGGTTTTGGAATACTAGTTTTAAAATACCAAGGACAACAACCTTCCATCATTAGTAGCACGCTGTGGGTACCATGCGCAGTGACCAACCAAAGTAGGCATATGTACTACCTTTGACAAAAAGAATCCGCTGTGTGTGGTCAATGTTGAAAACTAAGAATACGAGTCACAAATGGGTAGAGGGGGGAACGATGGTTTGGGAACACTAGGTATAAACTAGCAAGCACAAGGATCTTCAATAAGTAGAGGCATGGTGTGGCCACCATGTACAATGACCAACCAAGGTATGCATATGTCAATGACCATGACCAGAGAATTTCACCATGTGTGGTCGACTTTGACAACTCATAATACGAGTCACAAATGGTCAAAGGGGGAAACAATGCTTTGTGAATACTAGTTATCGACTAGCAAGTACAAAGACCTTCAATATGTAGTGGCACAGTGTGGCTACCATGCACAGTGACTAACCAGAAAATGCATATGCCACTGACCATGACCAAAGAGTTTCACTTAATGTGGTCAACATTGACAACTCACAACAAGAGTCACAAATAGTCAAAGGGGCTAACAATGGTTTGGGAACACTAGCTACCAACTAGGAAGCACAAAGACCTTCAATACCTAGTGTCACGGCGTGGCAACCATGTATAATGAAAAACCAAAGTATGCAGATACTTCTAACCATGACCAAACCATTTTCAAAGTGTGTGGTCAACGTTGAAAACTCGTAACACGAGGCACAAATGGTCAGAGAGGGGAAACAATTGGTTGGGAAATCAAGTTATCAACTAGCGAGAACAAAGACATTCAACAATTGCACAGTGTGGCTAGCGTGCACTGTGCCCAACCAAAGGATGCATATGTCACTGACTATCACCAAAGAAGTCCACTATCTGTGGTCAGTATTGACAACTCATAACACGAGTCATAATTGGTGAGAGGGAGAGACAATAGATTGGCAACCCTATGTATCGACAAAAAGGCACAATGAACTTCAATAAGTAGTTGCACGGTGTGGCTACTATGCACACCGAACAACAGAAATAGCCACATGACCACAGAATTTCAATATGGGTGGTCAGCATTAACAACACATAACAAAAGTTACAAATGGTCAGAGGGGACAACAATTGTTTCGGATTATTGGTTTTCAACTAGAAAACAACCTCTAATGACTAGTAGCACGTTGTGGCTACCATGCACAATGACCAACCAAAGTATGTATATGTACCGCCTTTGACCAAAAAAATCTGCTCTGTGTGGTCAACGTCGACAACACATAATACGAGAGCTAAATGGTTAGAGGAGGAAACGATGGTTTGGGAACACCAGGTATCAACTAGGAAGCACAAGGACCTTCAATACGTAGTGACACGGCGTGGCAACCAGGCACGGTGACAAACCAAAGTACGCATATGCCACTAACCATGAAGAAACGAATTTCACAGTGTGTGGTCAACGTTGAAAACTCATAACACAAGTCACAAATGCTCAGAGGTGGAAACAATGGGATGGGAACACTAGTTATCAACTAGCAAGTACAAATACCTTCAAACATTACTGGCACGGTGTGGCTAGCGTGCACAGTGACTAGCCAAATGATGCATACGTCACTGACTATGTCCAAAGAAGCTTGTATGTATTGGCTCGGTGTGGCTACCGTGCACAATGACCTACCCAAGAAGGCATACATCACTGATCATGACACAAGAAGTTTAATGTGTGTGGTCAACGCACACAACTTTTAATACAAGTCAAAAACAATCAGAGGGACAAACAATGGTTTGTGAATACTCGGTATCAACTAGCAAGTACAAAGACCTTCAATAAGTAGTGACACGGTGGGGCTACCATGCAGAGTGATCAACCAAAGTGTGCTTGTGTCACCGGTCATTACCAAAGAGTCTCACTACGTGTAGTCAACTTTATCTCTTACGGCTGGTCAATCGCAGAAACGGTTGAGACGTTATTCATGTTCAAAGTTGCAAAAATGTGCAATTCCGTCCACGTCAATTGTTTATGATTGAAAAACACTTTGTTGTTATTCAGAATTTTGAGAGAACGCCTTTAATGTTAGACCCCTTGTTTCATTTCCTCTACCCACAGGAACTCGTAACACATCATTTGGGCTTCATATGAACACCATGTGAGTTCGCTTAGTGGTTATAGAGTTAGATTTTGGAGCGATATTTCCTGATTTCAAATCCTCGTGTGCGTGATTTAGAATAGGCTTGCAACCTGGGGGGGGGGGGGGGGG
>SZWC01000038.1:760956-774438 GCA_023375785.1 Penium margaritaceum | reverse complement strand
GGGGGGGGGGTGTCATAATGCGGTCGCAAATCGTTCCTCCAGGTTGCACACAGAACATCCCTCTAGGGGGTTGGGAGGGAGTATTCAGGTGAAGGCACCCACGTGCAACAAGTCAACAAAAAATGACCTGGTGTCCAAGGGAGAAACATTTTGCTAGTTATCGACTAGCAAGTGCAAAGACCTTCAATAAGTAGTGGTAAGGTGTGGCTACAATGCACAGTGACCAGCCAGACTAGGCATCTGCCACTTACCATGACCAAAGCGTTTTACTACGTGTGGTCAACGTTGACAACCCATAACACGGGTCACAAATTGTCAGAGTGGGAATCAACAGTTTCGGACTACTAGATACCAACTAGCAAGTACAGAGACCTTCAATAAGTAGAGGCACTGTCTGGCTACCGTGCACTGTGACCAACCAAAGTAGGCATATGTCACTGACCATGACCAAATAGTTTAATTATGTGTGGTTGATGTGAAAAACTCATAAAACAAGTCATAAATGGTCAGATGGAGGAACAGTGGTTTGGGAAGACTGGGTATCAACTAGCAAGTATAAGGAACTTTAATACATAGTGGTACGGTGTGGTTGCCATGCACAATGACCAACAAAAGTAGGTATATGTCACTCATCATGACCAAAGAGTTTCACTGTGTATGGTCAATAATGACAACTTATAACACGAGTCACAAATGGTCAGGGGGGAAACTATGTTTTGGAAATACTAGGTATCAGTAAGCCTGCACACCAAATCTTTGGATTCGTGAATAAGATTCATGAACCCGGATAAAGATTCGGATTCGGGGATCCAAATCCTTCATGATGATTCGATTTGGGATTCGGAGATCCTTTTCCCTATTGTTTCAACATGGAAAACAGGGATACATGTGGCAGACTAGATGATTTCTACCTGCCATCACCCATATGATTTGGAAAAGATTTGTGAATCTTACGGATTCGCGAATTCAGATTCGGATTCGTGAATCATAGCCAAACCTGGATTTGGATTTGTGAATCAGAATCCAATCTGGGATCCGGGAATCTTACCTGGTGTGCACCCTCAGGGATCAGCTAGCAAGTGCAAGAAAAAATCAACCCGTTGTGGCACGGTGTGGCTACCATGCAAAGTGACAAACAACATTAGACGTTGGAGTCTATCCATGACCAAAAGAATGTCACTATGAGTTGTCAACGCTGACAACCCATAAAACGAGTTGTCACAATAAGGGAACAATGGTTTGGAAATACTAGTTTTCAACTAGCGAGTACAAATACCTTTAATATGCATAGGCACACTGTAACTACCATGCACAATGACCAGCCAAAGTATGCATATGTCACAGACCATGACCATAGAATTGTACTTTGAGTGGTCAATGTTGACAACTCATGACACAAGTCACAAATGGTCAGAGGGGGAAACAGTGGTTTTGGAATACAAGTTTTCAACTAGCAAGTACAAAAACCTTCAATAGGTAGTAGCACAGTGTGGCTACCATGCACAATGACCGACCAAAGTAGGCATATGTACTGCCTTTGAACAAAGAAATCCAATGTGTGTGGTCAACGTTGACAACTCACAACACAAGTCACACGTTTTCAGAGGAAGAGAAAATGGTTTGGGAACCCTATCTATTGACTATAAATGACAAAGAACTTCAATAAGTAGTGGCACAGTGTGGCTACAGTGCATACCGAGCAACCAAACTAGGCGTATGTCACTGACCATGACCAAATGTTTTCAATATGGGTGGTCAACATTCACAACCTATCACACCATTCGCAGATGGGCAGAGGGGGAAACAGTCGTTTTCGAATACTAGTTTTCATATAGCAAGTACAACAACCTTCAATAAGTAGTAGCACGGTGCGGTTACCATGCACAATGACCGACCAAAGTCGGCATATGTTCTGCCTTTGACCAAATGATTCCGCTGTGTGTGGTGAACGTTCATAGCTCATAATACAAGTCACGAATGGTCAAAGGGGGAAACGATGATTTGTGAACACCAGGTATCAACTAGCAAGCACAAGGACCTTCAATACGTAGTGGCAAGGTGAGGCTACCATGTACACCGACCAACAAAAATGAGCATATGTCACTAACCGTGACCAAAGAATGTCACTACATTGGGTCAACATTGACAACTCATAACAAACGTCACAAATGGCCAAAGGGGGAAACGATGGTTTGGGAACACCAGGTATCAACTTGTAAGCACAAGGCCCTTCAATATGTAGTGGCACAGTGTGGCTACCATGAACAGTGACCAACCAAAGTATGCATATGTCACTCACCATGACCAAAGAATTTCACTTCATGTGGTCAACACTGACAACTCACAAAAAGGGTCACAGATAGTGAGAGCGGGTAGAAATGTTTTGGGAACACTAGCTATCAACTAGAAAACACAAAGACCTTCAATACATAGTAACACGGCGTGGAAACCATGAACAATGAAAAACCAAAGTATGCATATGTCACTAACTATGAACAAAAGGCTTTACAGTGTGTGGTCAATGTTGAAAACTCATAAAACCAGTCACAAATCGTCTAAGGGGGAAACAATGGGTTGGTAATACTAATGATCAACTAGCAAGTACACAGACCTTTAACAAGTAGTGGCACGGTGTGGCTAGTGTGCACAGTGACCAGCCAAAGCATGCATACGTCACTGAATATGACCACATAATTCCACTGTGTGTGGTCAACATTGACAACTCATCAAACGAGTCATAATGGTCAAAGGGAGAGACAATGGTTGAGGAAAACTTTGTAGCGACTAGAAAGGACAAAGAACATCAAAACGTAGAGGCATGGTGTGGCTACTATGCACACCAAACTACCAAACCAGGCATATGTCACTGACCATGACCAAAGAATTTCAATATGGGTGGTCAAGGTTCAAACCCATAACACGAGTCGCAAACTATTAGAGGGGGAAACAGTGGTTTTGAAATAATACTTGTCGACTAGCAGAATGACCGGGCAAGGCATGGTAGCCACGTTGTGGCTACCATGCACAATGACCGGGTAAAGTAAGCATGGGTACTGCCTTTGATGCAAGAGATGTGCTCTGTGTGGTCAACGTTGAAAACTCATAATTGAAGTCACAAATGGTCAGAGGGGGGAACGATGGTTTGGGAACACCGGTCCCCCACTAGCAAGCACAAGGACCTTCAATAAGTACTGGCACCGTGTGACTACCATGTACAATGACCAACCAAAGTATGCATATGTCACAGACCATGACCGAAGAATGTCACTATGTGTGGTTGCATTTGACAACCCATAACACGGGTCACAAATAGTCACAGGGGGACACAATTGTGAATACTAGTTATGGAATAGCAAGTACAAAGATTGTCAATATGCAGTGGCACAGTGTGGCTACAATGCACTGTGACCAACCAAAGTATGCATATGTCACTGACCATACCCAGAGAATTTCACTTCATGTGGTCAACGTTGACAACCCACAACAAGAGTCACACATAGTCAGAGGGGGTAAGAATGGTTTGGGAACATTAGCTATCAACTAGAAAGCACAAAGACCTTCAATACATAGTGACACAGCGTTCCAATCATGTACAGTGACAAACTAAAGTAGGCATAGGCCATTAACCATGACCAAAAGAATTTCACAGTGTGTGGTCAACGTTGTAGACTCATAACACGAGCCACAAATGCTCAGAGGGGGAAGCAATGGGTTGGGAACACTAGTTATCAGCTAGCAAGTACAAAGACCTTCAACAAGTAGTAGCACACTGTGGCTAGCGTGCACGGTGACCAACCAATGGATGCATACGTCACAGACTAATACCAAATAAGTCCACTATGTGTGGTCATCATTGACAGCTTATAACACGAGTCAAAAATGGTCAAAGGGAGAGACAATGGACAGTAAACCCTATGTATCAACTAGAAAGGACAAAGAACTTCAATTCTTAGTGACAGGGTGTGGCTACTATGCACACAGACAACCAAATTAGGCATATGTCACTTACCATGACCAATTAACTTCAATATGGGTGGTCAACGTTCGCAACCCATGACACATGTCACAAATGGTCAGAGAGGGGAACAATGGTTTTGGACTATACGTTTTTAACTAGAAAGTCCAACGACCTTCAATCATTAGCAGCACGGTGTGGCTGCCATGCACAATGACCGACAAAACTAGGTACATGTACTGCCTTTGACAAAAGAAATCCGTTGTGTGTGGTGAACGTTGACAACTCATAACATGGGTCACAAATGGTTAGAGGGGGGAACGATGGTTTGGAAACGCCAGGTATCAACTAGCAAGCACAATGACCTTCAGTAAGTAATGGCATGGTGTGGCTAGCATGTACAATGACCAAAGAATGTCACAATGTGTGGTCAACTTTGACAACTCATAACACCAGTCACAAATGGTCTGAGTGGGAAAAAATGGTTTGTGAATACAACTTGTTTACTAGCATGTACATGAACCATCAATATGTAGTGGCACAATGTGGCTACTGTGCACAGTGACCAGTCAATGTATGCACTTGTCACGGACCATGACCAAACAATTCCACCTCGTGTGGTCAATGTTGAAAACTCACAACAAGAGTCACACTTAGTCAAATGGGTTAAAAATGGGTTGGGAACACTAGCTAGAAACTAGAAAGTACAAAGAACTTCAATATGTAGTGACACGGCGTGGCAACCATGTACACTGACAAACCAAAGTATACATATGCCACCAACCATGACCAAACGAATTTCACAGTGTGTGGTCAACGTTGATGATGCATAACACGAGCCACAAATGGTCAGAGGGAGAAACAATGGGTTAGGAGCACTAGTTATCAACTAGAAAGTACAAAGACCTTCAACAAGTAGTGGCACGGTGTGGCTAGCGTGCATAGTGACCAACCAAAGGATGCATACGTGAGTGACTATGACCAATGAAATCCAATATGTGTGGTTAACATTAACACCTCATAACATGAGTAACAAATGGTCACAAGGGAAGGCACTGGTTTGGAAACCCTATGTAGGGACTAGAAAGGACAATGAACTTCAATCAGTAGTAGCACAGTGTGGTTAATATGCACACCGAACAACCAGGCTAGGCATAGGTCATTGACCTTGACCAAATAATTTCAATACGGGTGGTCAACGGTCACAACCCAAAACACAAGTCACAAATGGTCAGAGGGGGGAAGCAATGGTTTTGGAGTATTAGTTTTCAAGTAGCAAGTACAACGACCTTCAATGAGCAGTAGCACGGTGTGGCTAAAATGCACAATGACCAAGAAAAGAAGGCATATGTACTGACCTAGACCAAAGAGATCCGATGTGTTTGGTGAACGTTGGAAACTCATGATACGAGCTACAAATGGTTAGAGGGAGGAACGATGGGTTGGAAACACCAGGTATTAATTAGCAAGCACAAGGACATTCAGTAAGTAGTGGCATGGTGTGGTTGCCATGTACAATGACCAACCAAAGTAGGCATGTGTCATTGTCCATGAACAAAGAATGTCACGATGAGTGGTCACCTTTGACAACTCATGACACAAGTCACAAATGGTCAGAGGGGGGAACCATTGTTTGTGAATACTAGTTATTGACTGGCAAGTACAACAAATGTCAGTATGTAGTGGCACAGTGTAGCTATCATATGCAGTGACCAACCAAATTATGCATATGTCACTGACCATGACCAAAGGATTTCACTTCATGTGGTCGACGTTGACAACTCACAACAAGAGTCACACTTAGTCACAGGGGGTAACAATGGTGTGGGAACACTAGCTATCAACTTGGAAGCAAAAAGACCTTCAATACGTTGTGACACTGAGTGGCAACCATGTACACTGACAAACCAAAGTAGGCATGTGCCACTAACCGCGATCAAAAGAATTTCATAGTGTGCGGTCAACATTGAAAACTCATAACACGAGTAACAAATGGTCAGAGGGAGAAACAATGGGTTGGGAACACTATTTCTCAACTAGCAAGTACAGAGACCTTCAACAAGTAGTGGCACAGTGTGGCTAGTGTAAACCGTGACCAACCAAGGGATGCATACATCACTGACTATGACCAAAGAAGTCCACTATGTGTGGTCAGCATTGACAACTCATGAATGAGCAGAGGGAGTGACAATGGATTAGGAACCATATGAAGCAACTAGAAAATATAAAGAACTTCAATAAATAGCGGCATGGTGAGGCTACTAAACACACCGAACCACCAAACTAGGCATATGTCATAGACCATGACCAAAGAACTTCAGTATGGTTGGTCAACGTTCACAACCCATCAGATGAGTCACAAATGGTTAGAGGGAGAGACAATGGTTTTGTTTGAATATTTTCAACCATCAAGGACAACAACCTTCAAAAAATTGTAGCACAGTGTGGTTACCATGCACAATGACCAATCAAAGTAGGCATATGTACTGTTGTGTGTGTTCAACTTTGCCAAGTCAAAATGGAAGTAACAAATGGTCAAAGGGGGGAAACAATGGTAGCAAATAGTAAGCACAAGGCCCTTCTATAAGTATTGCCACGGTGTGGCTACCATGTACAACAACCAACCAAATTAGGCATATGTTACTGACAACTTCCAAAGAACGTCACTATGTGTGGTCAACTTTGACAACTCATAACACGAGTCACAAATGGTCAGAGGGGGGAACAATAGCTTGTGAATACTAGTTATCCTCTAGCAAATACAAATACCTTCAATATGTAGTGGCAGAGTTTGGCTACCATGCACAGTGACCAACGAAAGCATGCATATTACACTGACCATGACCAAAGAATTTCACTTAATGTGGTCAACGTTGATAAATCACGACAAGAATCACAAATAGTGAGAGTGGGTAACAATGGTTTGGGAACACGAGGTATCATGTAGAGTGAACCGGTGTGGCAACCATGTATAGTGACAAACCAGAGTATGCATATGCCACTAACCATGGAAAAAAGAATTTCACAGTGTGTAGTCATTGCTGAAAACTCATAACACAAGGCAAAAATGGTCAGAGGGGAAAACAATGGGTTGCGAACACTAGTTATCAACTAGCAAGTACAAATACCCTCAACAAGTAGTGGAATAGCATGGCTAGCGTGCACAGTGACCAACGAAATGATGCATACGTCACATACTTTGTACAAAGAAGTCTACTATGTGTATTCAACATTGACAACTCATAACACGAGTCGCAAATGGTAAGAGGGAGAGACAATGGTTTGGGAATCCTATGTATCAAATTGAAAATACAAAGACCACCAATACATGGTGGCACAGTGTGTCTACTATGCACATGGAACAACCAGACTAGGCATATGTCACTGACCATGACAAAAAAATCTCAAGATGGTTGGTCAATGTTCACAACACATAACACGAGTCACAAATGGTCAGAGGGGGAAACAATGGTTTTGGAATATTAGTTTTCAATTAGCATGTACAATGACCTTCAATACGTAGTAGCACTGTGTGGCTACCATGCACAATGACCGGCCAAGGTCGGCATGTGTACGGCCTTTGACCAAAGAAATCCGCTCTGTGTGGTCAACGTTGACAACTCGTAATACGAGTCACAAATGGTTACAGGGGGTAATGATGGTTTCGGACAACAAGGTATCATCTTGCAAGCACAAGGACCTTGAATAAGTAGTGGCACGGTATGGCTACCATATACAATGACCAACCTAAGTAGGCATATGTCACCGACCATGACCAAAGAATGTCACAATGTGTGGTCAACTTCAACAGCTCATAACACGAGCCACAAATGGCCAGGGGAGGAAACAATGGTTTGTGGATACTACTTATGAATAGCAAGTACAAAGACCTTCAGCATGTAGTGGCACAGTGTGGCTACCATGCACAGTAACCAACCAAAGTATGCATATGACACTGACCATGACCAAAGCATTTTACTTAATGTGGTCAACGTTGACAACTCATGACAAGAGTCACAGATAGTGAGAGTGGGTAACAATGGTTTGGGAATATGAGCTACCAACTAGAAAGCACAAAGTCCTTTGATACGTAGTGACACGGCATGGCAACCATGCACATTGACAAACCAAAACAGGCATATGCCACTAACCATGACCAAAAGAATTTCACAGTGTGTGGTCAATGTTGAAGACTCATAGCACGAGTCAGAAATGGTTAGAGGGGGTAACAATGAGTTGGGAACACTAGTGGGAACACTAGAACAAATAGTGGCATGGTGTGGCTAGCGTGCACAGTGACCAACCAAAGGATGTATACGTCACTGGCTATGACAAAAAAAGTCCACTATGTGTGGTTAACATTGACATCTCATAACACGAGTCAAAAATGGTCAGAGGGAGAGACAATGGATTGGGAACCCTATGTAGCAACTAGAAAGGAGAGATAACTTCAACAAGTAGTGGCACGGTGTGGCTACTATGCACACCAAAGGACCAAACTAGGCATATTTCACTGACCATGAAGAAACAATGTCAATATGGATGGTCACCGTACACAACCCATAACACAAGACACAAATGGTTAAAGGGGGAAACAATGGTTTTGGAATATTAGTGTTCAAATAGGAAGTATATCGACCTTCAATAAGTAATAGCATTGTGTGGCTACCATGCACAATGACCGGCCAATGTAAACATATGTACTGCCTTTGACCAAAGGAATCTGCTGTGTGTCGTCAACGTTGACAACTCGTAATACAAGACACAAATAGGCAGAGGGGGCGGCACAATGGTTTGGGACCACCAGGTATCAATTAGCAAGAACAAGAACCTTCAAAACGTAGTGGCACGTTGTGGCTACCATGTACGATGATCAACCAAACTAGGTATTGTTGAAATAGTGTGCACCTTGTCCACTGCCTAGCTGGCTAGCTTCACATACAGACAAGGCATGCACTGCTCTATGGAGTATGTCCCCTTGGTCTTTTATGAGATGGGCCAGGAATGCACTGCCCATAAATGGGTATGTCCCCTGTGGCTCATCATAGGAACCATACCTTTTTGGCTCGGTTGATTCGGCACCAGAGTCTCGAACGAGACGTCGCGGGTTCAAACCCCGCGACGGCCACAATATTCTTTGTGGCCAAAACTGGGACACGAAGCTTCTAGGAATCTTACTAGAGCCTGCCTTGAGGATGACACTTGGCGGTCTAAGGACGCGCCAAGTAGGAATGTAGGTTGAGGTTGGCTCTAGTGGAGCCACTACAAGCAAAAGCTTTAGCAAAGCTGCAAGTATAAAAGCCTGTACCTTGCATGCATCCATTCACAGTTCTTGCCTTTGAGACTCCTCATAGAGTGTCCTACCAAAGGTAGACACTAAAGACCAACATGCGGACTTCGTGAGGTTGCAAACCAAATGAACCTAAAGTGTGGATCCCTCGGTCGAGGGTGATATGTTATCTTGGTTGCAATACCAAGAGTGGTTGGCGGCCTCCCATGTCGGAACCCATTTTCTAGACTGTTGCTATCCAGCGCATTGACAAATGGTTATGGACCCACACTTCTGGTTCTAAGGCATGCTTCCAAGACCAACTAGCGCGTGGTCTTGGAGGGCGCACAGGTACAACAGGGACACGACCATCGGGCGGCTTCGTCTGCTACATCGGCTTGATCGGCTTCTTCAGGTAGGGTGGGCACACGTGGCAGACTAGGGGACGAGGAACAGCTATGTCCATGTCGGACGAAACCCGCGAGCCCGAACGGGATTAAAGTCTACCCCTTTTTAGAAGGTGGTACGACCCCGAGTCTGTTCTCTCACGACGGCACCATCACCTTAGGTGACCATCAGCGGGAGGGGTATGCAACGGAACTAACTGCACCTTCGACAACGGTCGCAGTCAGCAGCCTCGTCATCCTCATTGACCTCAACGAGGCAGAGTAGCAGCAAAGCAGAGAAGAGAAGCAACCGCAAGAAAATGGCGGATTTGAGTCAAGCAAGCCTTGAGCTGGGTATGTCCAAATTTACGCGGACAGGGTTTCCCTTGTGGAAATGGCAGTTTGAGATTGTCATGAACGTGTGTGGCTACCTCGACATCCTAAAAGGGACCGAGACGGTACCCAGCGATGCGACCGTGACGACGCATGCGGCTGACCTTGCAGCATGGACGATGGAGAACAACATGGCTCCCACCATTCTTGTGACGTCCATAAACGAGACTCAACACTCCCACATCACATGATGTACGTTGGCTGTCGAGGCCTAGGCAAAACTTCATGCGTGCATCAATCGAACGCACTAGCGAACCGACTCTTCATCTTCCAGCAGTTGATGTCGATGAGGGTGAGCAAAGGAGCAAGGGTGAACAAAGAGAATTGCGACCGTCGCGGGGTTTGAACCCGCGACCTCTCGTTTGAGACTCCGGTGCCTAATCAATCAAGCCAAAAAGGTATGGTTCCTATGATGAGCCACAGGGGACATACCCATTTATGGGAAGTGCATTCCTGGCCCATCTCAGAACAAACCAAGGGGACATACTCCATAGAGAAGTGCATGCCTTGTCTGTATGTGTAGCTAGCCAGCTAGGTAGTGGACAAGGTGCATACTATTTCAACAAATCTCTCCCTTGCACTTCTGTCCATCTTTCCCTTGTTCGGCTCCATCAATGCCTTGGAGCTCACCCTTCCTCTGCCGCACTCCTCATGCAAAATCCACGAATGCCTGCATAATAAAAGTCCCTCTCTAGTGGCTTGGTCATCCCGTCAGCAAGCATGCTCTTCAGTCTGCAGTGCTACAAGTCCACTACGTTCTTCATGACCAGGTAAGGTGAGTCATGGTAACGTATGTCGATGTGCTTCGTTCGCCGGGAGATGATCTCTTCTTCAGCCATCGAGATGGCACTCATGTTGTCCACGTGTATGACCGTGGCATCCTTCTATGGCACTGTCATTTCACCAAGCAGGCTGTGGAGCCATTGAGTCTCCTTGCACACCTCAGACAAAGCAGCGTACTCTGCCTCAGCCGTGGACACGGAAACACAATCCTGCTTCCTGCTGGCCCATGAGATGGTAGCACCATTCAAGATGCACGTATTCAGAGGTGGATTTCCTGTCGTTGAGATTTCCTCCCCAGTCAGCGTTGGTGTAGCACTTCAGACGAAGGGGGTCCATTCCTTCTTGGCATCCAAGGACGAGGCCTGTGTGACGTGTCTTCTGCAGGTAGCGCAAGATGCGCTTGACTGCCTGCCAATATTGTGGCCCAGGGTTGGCAACGAATCTGCTCACTTGTCCCACAGCATAGCAGATGTCCGGACGAGTCCCTACCATGGCATACATGTTGCTACCCACGGCGGACTGGTAGGGGATGTCTTGCATCTCCCTTTGTTCTGCTTCGTTTCTTGGCAACATGGAGGCCTTCAGCTTTGTGTCGATCGTCATTGGGGTGCCGACAGGTTTGGAGTCTTCCATGTGGTAGCGCTTCAGTACCTCACCAATGAAATTGGTTTGGTTGAGTTCGATGGTGCCTACTACTCGGTTGCGGTGGATGGCAATCCCAAGGTAGTACTCGAGAGGACCCATGTCCTTCATCTTGAACCTTTTGCTGATGTCACACTTCAGCCCATCCAGAAGCTCGTCCGAAGACAAGCTAATAATCAGATCATCCACGTACAGTGCAACAAGCATCAGCCCTCTCCCATCATCGTGCACGTACATGCTCGGGTCATTCTGGCAATGCGCGAAGGAGAGGCCAGTCATGAAACCATCCATCTCTTTGTACTACATCCTTGGGGCCTGTTTCAGCCCG
This sequence comes from Penium margaritaceum, assembly GCA_023375785.1. NCBI lineage: Eukaryota > Viridiplantae > Streptophyta > Zygnematophyceae > Desmidiales > Peniaceae > Penium > Penium margaritaceum. The sequence goes on along the minus strand of SZWC01000038.1, from coordinate 762,682 downwards.
TAGAGCGCTTTCACCAACTTGCACACCTTGCCCTTGGGAGATTCGACTCCTTCGGGCACCTCCATCAGCACTTCCTTGTCAAGCTTCCCATAAAGGAAAGCTGTCTTGACATCCATCTGGTGTATCTCCAAGTTCTTTATGGCAGCAATGCCAAGGAGAGAGTGGAGGGAGGCAAAGGTCATGACAGGCGCGAACGTCTCATCGTACTTGGAGCCCGGGCGTTGAGAGAACCCGTTAGCCACTACCCTTGCCTTGAACTTGTCGATGTTGCCGTCTTGCTTCTTCTTCACTTGGAGGACCCACTTGGATCCCACCACGTGGGCCTTGTCAGGTCTCTCCACCAGCACCCACGTGCCGTTCTCGGCAATGGATGCGAGCTTGCCATCCACTGCCTCCTTCCACTTGGCCGCATCTGGGCCATTCATGGCCTCCCCCACCATGGATGGCTCTCTGTGAGCCATGCATAACCAGCTAAGGCCGGTCCAATCATCCTCATACCACAAAGGTGCTCTCTTTGGTCGCAAACTGCGCCAGGGTAGTGGTGCCGCTTCTTGCTTTGGTGCTGGTGCTTCCACAGGTGGTGGTTTTTCGGCGTCGTCGTCGTCAGAAGAGTTGTCAGACTCCAAGTCAGACTCGGAAGCCTCGGACGCCTCAGTATCCGCGTCCATGTCAAATGCTACATCATCCTCCGCAGCCACTCTCCCATTCCCACCACCTGCTAGCAAGGTGAGCAAGTTGTCGGGTGCTTGGTCTCCGGACTCAAGCAACACTATCCACTCTCCCGCTTTGGGAGTGAGGGTTGGGTCCAGCAGCTCTCCCTTTCCAAGGGTGCGTTCGTCAAACACGACGTCTCGGCTCCTCACGAGCTTGCCTGCTGCTTGGTCCAAAAGCCGATAGGCTTTGTGTGACGTGTCGTACCCAACCATTATGCACTTCTTGGAGCGTGCGTCGAGCTTGCCTCCACCTTCTCCCGACTGGATCTTCACCCATGCAGTTGACGCGAACACCTTCAGATGAGATGCGTTGGTTTTCTTTCCCGACCATGCTTCTTGTGGGGTCTTCAGCTGCTTTTCCTGCTCCTTTCAATGCTTCCGCAAGGCAGTCGCTAGTGTGAGGTTCAAGAGGTAGCAAGGCGTTGTTGCTGCTTCAGCCCAAAAGTGAGGTGGGAGCTTTGCATTGAAGAGCATGCTTCGCACCATGCCGAGTACGGTTTGGTTCATCCTCTCGGCAACACCATTGCTTTGGGGGTTGTAAGGGGTGGTTTGCTCATGGCCGATGCCATGATGCTTGAGCCAAGGCTTGTATGCCTCGTACGCACCCCTGTTGTCACTTCGGAGTGCCTTCACCTTCTTGGACGTTTGCCGCTCCACCATGGCGACAAACTCGAGGAGCTTCTCCTTTATCTCTCCCTTTGTTTTGAGGAAGTAGATCCACAACTTGCGCATGTGGTTGAAAATGAAGGTCAGGATGTACTTGCTTGCTGCGTTAGATGTCGTGCAGAAGGGTCCACACTCGTCACTGTGTATCAATTCCAAGACGTCCTCCACTCGTTGACCTCCTCTCCCAAACGGCTTCTTCTTTGCCTTCGCTTGGAGGCATGGTTCACACAATGTACACCCTTTGCCATGCTTTATGGTGCACCCTTCCATTCCGCGGACTACCTCTTGCTCTTGCATGTTTCGCAGCGTGCTGTTGGCCACGTGGCCAAATTGCCGGTGCCACAGCT
>SZWC01000038.1:702458-760932 GCA_023375785.1 Penium margaritaceum | reverse complement strand
GCTTGCTGCGTTAGATGTCGTGCAGAAGGGTCCACACTCGTCACTGTGTATCAATTCCAAGACGTCCTCCACTCGTTGACCTCCTCTCCCAAACGGCTTCTTCTTTGCCTTCGCTTGGAGGCATGGTTCACACAATGTACACCCTTTGCCATGCTTTATGGTGCACCCTTCCATTCCGCGGACTACCTCTTGCTCTTGCATGTTTCGCAGCGTGCTGTTGGCCACGTGGCCAAATTGCCGGTGCCACAGCTCAGCATCTGTGTCCTTGGTTGATGTGGCGGCCGCAACGGTTGCCAGTGGTGCATCCTTCGGCTACGGTGCCACTGTCTTGGTGGCACATGCGATTCCCTCATCCGACGCCTTGGTGACTTTGATTTGAAGCACGAAGAGGCCGCCAACTCTTGGAACTTGAAGCATGAGATCATATTTGGTGTACAAAATCTGGATGTCCTTGTTTTTTATGACCACCGCTTCCTTGTTGGTGAACACCACTGTCATATTGTTGTCGGTGATTTGTGAGACGGACAGCAAGTTGGTTGTCGAGGCCTACGCAAAACTGCATGCGTGCATCAATCGAACGCACTAGCAAACCAACTCTTCATCTTCCAGCAGTTGATGTCGATGAGGGTGAGCAAAGGAGAATCGATACCCGCATTATTGCACTCATTTGACAACGTGCTACAAGAGGTCCAGCAAATGGAATGGAATTTTGACTCCAACATGCGTGCCATGATCCTTCTAATGGCGCTGCTGGAAAGCTGGGGGTCCTTGATCACCGTATTTGGCGGTTGGAAGGAGGCAGATCTGGTGTACAAGGGTGTTGCCGAACACGTCCGCAACGAGTCCATGCAATGCAGTGGCGCTGAGGCAAACATCTCAGCCTATGCCTCTCACTTCGGTGGACAAAGTGCAAGCTCTCACTCCAGTCAAGGCAACAGCAGACGCGGTGGCGGTGGAGAGAAAGGCAATGGTGGCAGGAAGAGTTTCGAGAAGCCCGGCAACAGTCACAACTATGGCAAGGCTGGACACTAGGCTATGGACTGTCGTAGTCCAAAGAGAGAAGGCGGGAACAAACGTGGGAAGGAGAAGAAGGAGCTCACCAACATGATGGCTACAGGGCTGCCCATGAAGGGCACAAGGATCCCTAGACCCAGGTGATGCCCCAAATTTTGCCGCGAAATATTCTCCTTCTGCGCTCTCTAGTTCCGCGCCGGGCTTGCTCCACGTTTCTGCCGTTCCGCGGTTCCCCGGTGTTCTTGTTCACTAGCCCTTCCCTTTTTCTCCTGGTCTTCCGCGAATGCCTCCCACCCTCAGGACCCCGTGCGTGGGTAGTGCTCCACAGCTCACTCCTTGCCAGCACGAGAGTCTGCCACCTCGTGGCCTCTAATTCCTCTACCCGCGGAACTCCGTTCCGTAGCTGTGCACAAGGCCGCGACGTCGCCGGTAGCACCCTTCACCCTACTTGCGTTCCTTGGTGGTCACAGTTTCTAGCCGAATCCTTGTTCGAACCAAGATCAAAAGTGGAGCGACCAGTAGTACATGCATACACTCGAAGTGTCAATGTGCCGGATAGCAACGGTCTAAAAAACGGGTCCCGACATGGGAGGCCGCCAACCGCTCTTGGTATTGCAACCAAGATAACATATCACCCTCGAATGAGGGATCCACACTTTAGGTTCGTTTGGTTTACAACCTCACGAAGTCTGCATGTTGGTCTTTAGTGTCTACCTTTGGTTGGACACTCTGTGAGGAATCTCAAAGGCACGAACTGTAAATGGATGCATGCAAGGTACAGGCTTTTCTACTTGCAGTGCTTTGCTAATGCTTCTGCTTGTAGTGGCTCCACTGGAGCCAACCTTAACCTACATTCCTACTTGGCGCATCCTTAGACCGCCAAGTGTCTTCCTCAAGGCAGGCTCTAGTAAACTTCCTAGAAGCTTTGTGTCCCAGTTTTGGCCACAAAGAGAATTGCGGCCGTCGCGGGGTTTGAACCCGCGACCTCTCGTTTGAGACTCCGGTGCCTAATCAATCAATTCAAAAAGGTATGGTTCCTATGATGAGCCACAGGGGACATACCCATTTATGGGAAGTGCATTCCTGGCCCATCTCAGAACAGACCAAGGGGACATACTCCATAGAGAAGTGCATGCCTTGTCTGTATGTGTAGCTAGCCAGCTAGGCAGTGGACAAGGTGCATACTATTTCAACAAATCTCTCCCTTGCACTTCTGTCCATCTTTCCCTTGTTTGGCTCCATCAATGCCTTGGAGCTCACCCTTCCTCTGCCGCATTCGTCATGCCAAATCCACGAATGCCTGCATAATAAAAGTCCCTCTCCAGTTGCTTGGTCATGCCGTCAGCAAGCATGCTCTTCGTTCTGCAGTGCTGCAAGTCCACTACGTTCTTCATGACCAGGTCAGGTGAGTAATGGTAACGTATGTCGATGTGCTTCGTTCGCCGGGAGATGATCTCTTCTTCAGCCATCGAGATGGCGCTCATGTTGTCCACGTGTATGACCGTGGCATCCTTCTATGGCACTGTCATTTTGCCAAGCAGGCTGTGGAGCCATTGAGTCTCCTTGCACACCTCAGACAAAGCAGCGTACTCTGCCTCAGCCGTGGACACGGAAACACAATCCTGCTTCCTGCTGGCCAATGAGATGGCAGCATCGTTCAAGATGCACACGTATTCAGAGGTGGATTTCCTGTCGTTGAGATTTCCTCCCCAGTCAGCGTTGGTGTAGCACTTCAGACGAAGGGGGTCCATTCCTTCTTGGCCTCCAAGGACGAGGCCTGTGTGACGTGTCTTCTGCAGGTAGCGCAATATGCGCTTGACTGCTTGCCAATGTTGTGGCCCAGGGTTGGCAACGAATCTGCTCACTTGTCCCATAGCATAGCAGATGTCCGGACGAGTCCCTACCATGGCATACATGATGCTACCCACGGCGGACTGGTAGGGGATGTCTTGCATCTCCCTTTGTTCTGCTTCGTTGCTTGGCAACATGGAGGCCTTCAGCTTTGTGTCGATCGTCATTGGGGTGCCGACAGGTTTGGAGTCTTCCATGTGGTTGCGCTTCAGTACCTCACCAATGAAATTGGTTTGGTTGAGTTCGATGGTGCCTACTACTCGGTTGCGGTGGATGGCAATCCCAAGGTAGTACTCGAGAGGACCCATGTCCTTCATCTTGAACCTTTTGCTGATGTCACACTTCAGCCCATCCAAAAGCTCGACCGAAGACGAGCAGATGATCAGATCATCCACGTACAGTGCAACAAGCATCAGCCCTCTCCCATCATCGTGCACGTACATGCTCGGGTCATTCTGGCAATGCGCGAAGGAGAGGCAAGTCATGAAACCATCCATCTCTTTGTACTACATCCTTGGGGCCTGTTTCAGCCCGTAGAGCGCTTTCACCAACTTGCACACCTTGTCCTTGGGAGATTCGACTCCTTTGGGCACCTCCATCAGCACTTCCTTGTCAAGCTTCCCATAAAGGAAAGCTGTCCTGACATCCATCTGGTGTATCTCCAAGTTCTTTGTGGCAGCAATGCCAAGGAGAGAGTGGATGGAGGCAAAGGTCATGACAGGCGCAAATGTCTCATCATACTTGGAGCCCGGGCGTTGAGAGAACCCGTTAGCCACTACCCTTGCCTTGAACTTGTCGATGTTGCCGTCTTGCTTCTTCTTCACTTGGAGGACCCACTTGGATCCCACCACGTGGGCCTTGTCAGGTCTCTCCACCAGCACCCACGTGCCGTTCTCGGCAATGGATGCGAGCTCGCCATCCACTGCCTCCTTCCACTTGGCCGCATCTGGGCCATTCATGGCCTCCCCCACGATGGATGGCTCTCTGTGAGCCATGCACAACCAGCTAAGGCCGGTCCAATCATCCTCATACTGCAAAGGTGCTCTCTTTGGTCGCAAACTGCGCCGGGGTAGTGGTGCTGCTTCTTGCTTTGGTGCTAGTGCTTCCACAGGTGGTGGTTTGTCGTCGTCGTTGTCGTCAAAAGAGTCGTCAGACTCCAAGTCAGACTCGGAAGCCTCGGACGCCTCGGTATCCGCGTCCATGTCAGATGCTGCATCATCCTCCGCAGCCACTCTCCCATTCCCACCACCTGCTAGCAAGGTGAGCAAGTTGTCGGGTGCTTGGTCTCCGGACTCAAGCAACACTATCCACTCTCCCGCTTTGGGAGTGAGGGTTGGGTCCAGCAGCTCTCCCTTTCCAAGGGTGCGTTCGTCAAACACGACGTCTCGGCTCCTCACGAGCTTGCCTGCTGCTTGGCCCCAAAGCCGATAGGCTTTGTGTGACGTGTCGTACCCAACCATTATGCACTTCTTGGAGCGTGCGTCGAGCTTGCCTCCACCTTCTCCCGACTGGATCTTCACCCATGCAGTTGACGCGAACACCTTCAGATGAGATGCGTTGGGTTTCTTTCCCGACCATGCTTCCTGTGGGGTCTTCAGCTGCTTTTCCTGCTCCTTTCAATGCTTCCGCAAGGCAGTCGCTAGTGTGAGGTTCAAGAGGTAGCAAGGCGTTGTTGCTGCTTCAGCCCAAAAGCGAGGTGGGAGCTTTGCATTGAAGAGCATGCTTCGCACCATGCCGAGTACGGTTTGGTTCATCCTCTCGGCAACGCCATTGCTTTGGGGGTTGTAAGGGGTGGTTTGCTCATGGCGGATGCCATGATGCTTGAGCCAAGGCTTGTATGCCTTGTACGCACCCCTGTTGTCACTCCGGAGTGCCTTCACCTTCTTGGACGTTTGCCACTCCACCATGGCGACGAACTCAAGGAGCTTCTCCTTGACCTCTCCCTTTGTTTTGAGGAAGTAGATCCACAACTTGCGCCTGTGGTTGACAATGAAGGTCAGGAAGTACTTGCTTGCTGCGTTAGACGGCGTGCAGAAGGGTCCACACTCGTCACTGTGTATCAATTCCAAGACGTCCTCCGCTCGTTGACCTCCTCTCCCAAACGGCTTCTTCTTTGCCTTCGCTTGGAGGCATGGTTCACACAATGTACACCCTTCACCATGCTTTATGGTACACCTTTCCATTCGGTGGACTACCTCTTGCTCTTGCATGTTTTGCAGCGTGCTGTTGGCCACATGGCCAAATTGCCGGTGCCACAGCTCAGCATCTGTGTCCTTGGTTGATGTGGCGGCCGCAACGGTCGCCAGTGGTGCATCCTTCGGCTCCGGTGCCACTGTCTTGGTGGCACATGCGATTCCCTCATCCGACGCCTTGGTGACTTTGATTTGAAGCACGTACAGGCCGCCAACTCTTGGAACTTGAAGCATGAGATCATCTTTGGTGTACAAAATCTGGATGTCCTTGTTTTTTATGACCACCGCTTCCTTGTTGGTGAACACCACTGTCATATTGTTGTCGGTGATTTGTGAGACGGACAGCATGTTGGCTGCAAAGGAGGGAATGTACACCACCTTTTGAAGGTTGACTGCCTTCTCTGCACCATTCACGTTGAACGTGATCATCTTGTCCTCTTCGCCCATGGCTTGGACGATGCCACCGTTTCCACACTTGATGCGCATGACAGATTTGGCCATGGAGACAAATCCACCCTTCTGTTTTGATGAGTGGTGGTTGGTGCCCGAGTCAAGGGCGAATACCCCGGGCCTAAGGATCACTGCGCCCTTCATGGGCAGCCCCCTAACGATCATGTTGGTGAGCTCCTTCTTCTCCTTTCCACCTTTGTTCCCGCCTTCTCTCTTGGGACTACTACAGTCCCTAGCCCAGTGCCCAGCCTTGCCACAGTTTTGACAGTTGCCGGGCTTCTTGGAACCCTTCCCGCCACCATTGCCTTTCCCTCCTCCGCCACCGCTTCCGCTGTTGCGTTGACTGGAGCGAGAGCTTGCGCTTTGTCCACCGAAGCGAGAGGCATAGGCTGAGATGTTTACCTTGGCGCCATTGGGTCGCATGGACTCGTTGCGGACGTGTTTGGTGACAGCCTCGTATGTGAGATCTGCCTCCTTCCAACCGCCAAATACGGTGATCACGGACCCCCAGCTTTCCGGCAGCGCCATTAGAAGAATCATGGCACGCATGTTGGAGTCGAGATTCCATTCCATTTGCTGGACCTCTTGCAGCACGTTGTCGAACGACTACGAAAATGCAGGTATCGATTCTCCTTCGCTCACCCTCATCGACATCAACCGTTGGAAGACGAAGAGTCGGTTTGCTAGGGCATTCGATTGATGCACGCGTGCGCGTTTTGCGTAGGCCTCGGCAGCCAACGTGCATCCTGTGATGTGGGAGTGTTGAGTCTGGTTGATGGATGTCACAAGGATGGCAAAAGCCATGTTGTTCTTCATCGTCCATGCTGCAAGGTCAGCCGCATGCGTTGTCACGGTTGCATCGGCGGGTGCCGTCTAGGTCCCTTTTTGGATGTCTAGGTAGCCACGCACGTTCATGACAATCTCAAATTGCCATTTGCACAAGCAAAACCCTGTTCCCATGAATTTGGACGTACCCGCCTCAAGGCGGGCTTGACTCGGATCTGCCATTTCCTACGGTTGCTTGTCCTCTCTGCTTTGCTGCTACTCTGCTTTGTTGAGGCCAATGAGGCTGATGAGGCTGCAGTGTGCGACCGTTGTCAAAGGTACAGTTGGTTCTGTTGCATACCCCTCCCGCCGATGATCGCCTAAGGCAATGGTGCCGTCGTGAGAGAACAGAATCGGGATCGTACCACCTTCTAAAAAGGGGTAAAGCTTAATCCCGTTGGGGCTCGAAGGTCTTGTCCAACATGGTCAGAGCTGTTCCTTGTCCCCTAGTCTACCACGTGCACGCACCCTCCCTGAAGAAGCCAATGGAGCCGATGGAGCAGATGGAGCCGTCCGATGGTCGTGTCCCTATTGTACCTGTGCACCTTGCAAGACCACGTGCTAGTCGGTCTTGGAAGCGTGCCTTAGAACCAGAAGTGTGGGCCCATAACCCTTTGTCAATGCACCGGATAGCAACGGTCTAGAAAACAGGACCCGACATGGGAGGCCGCNAAGGAGTCTCAAAGGCAAGAACTCTAAATGGATGCATGCAAGGTACAGGTTTTTATACTTGCAGAGCTTTGCTAAAGCTTCTGCTTGTAATGGCTCCACTGGAGCCAACCTTAACCTACATTCCTACTTGGCCCGTCCTTAGACCGCCAAGTGTCATCCTCAAGGCAGGCTCTAGTAAACTTCCTAGAAGCTTCCTGTCCCAGGTTTGGCCACAAAGAGAATTGCGGCCGTCGCAGGGTTTGAACCCCCGACCTCTCATTTGAGACTCCAACGCCTAGTCAACCAAGCCAAAAAAGTATGGTTCCTATGATGAGCCACGGGGGACATACCCATTTATGGGCAGTGCATTCCTGGCTCATCTCAGAACAGACCAAATGGACATACTCCATAGAGAAGTGTATGCCTTGTCTGTATGTGTAGCTAGCCAGCTAGGCAGTGGACAATGTGCATACTATTTCAACGCGAAGGAGAAGAATTCGTCCTTCGCAGAATGCCTCTGCAGAGAGTACTCTTCCTGTTCCTTAGACGGGACGGATCTCTGATGGGATGCGGGAGTGGAAGTAGGAACTTGAATGATAAATGCGCGGGTCAATGTCACATGAGGCGGTCGTCTGGATCTGGATGAGTCAGGAATCGAGTCTTTCAACTGGAAAACGACACTTGCATCAAGTCAGCTAATGCAAGACCAGATCAAGATCTCCTTCTCATGGTTCATCCGCTAAACAGCTACTTTATAATCACCCAACCTAGCTCTGTAAGTTTCCTCCTACAACACTCTTTCCTCTGCTTCGGACTCCGCGTGGTGCGTCACAGACACCGCGGGTCTTGTCTTTGATCACACAACAGAATACTTCTTCTTCATTTCTCTGCCCTACTACTACTTCTTCCTTCACTCCATGGTTTGGATGTCTGCGGTCTTGTGTTCTTCCTTTAATCTTCGTCTTTGCGCGGTGCGTCTTCCCGGCCCTCCTCCTTGATCACCGCTGCCAACCCTCGGCTCTCATTGGCCGAGCTCCTGCCGCCCTCTTCCTGACATCCGGTTTTGCCGGCAGATGTTTTACACATCCGATGCTCCTGCTTCACTCCAACCTCTCCACGGCATGGCACATGTTCTTTTTCCACCGCGGACTCTCATCCCTACCTATCTTGCCTCTTTTTGCTTCCTTTGCAACAATCGCTTCAAATAGCCATAGAGAAGCCGCCATTGATTGTTTTGTTCACTGGCAGCAACTTTTCCTGCCTGTCCTCCTCCACAGCCACTCAATTCCGCGCCACCCCACGCTCTACCGCAACCTCATTGCGGGAGGCAGCATCCCTTGCGCATCCTCCGGTGCTCCGTGGCCTCCCCTTCATCGTCTTCTGCACATCTGTGGTTGCGGCCACCTCTTTCTGCGGATTTGTGGGTCGCGGCAACTTTCTTCTGCAGATCCACCTTGTTTGCAGCGGAGATGTAGTGGATCTCCGCCTGACAATGCTGCCCTCAACCCCGTTTTTTTAAGACTCTGTCCCAGAGTCTTGTCAGCACAGGAGGCGCGTGAACTTCTTTTGGGGACCCGGCTGCTGCCGTTGTTGGCAAGGGCGGCAGTAAGTCTCTACCTCCCCACCCTCTCGTTGGTATCTTGCGGAGCTCCTGATGCACATACAACTGGCACCCTTTGCACCGTGCTCCTGCAGTGATGTCCTCCGTGCCCAGTCGTCTTTTGCAGGTAGAGCAGTGTGGGATCTGTTCATACATCCTACAACTCGTGTAGGGGTACACCATCTACCCCTCCTCATTTCTTCCCACCTGTGTGGCGCACTGCGCATGGGTTCATCCTCCGCAATGCTCACAATGGCATGTCATCCATGTAACAATCCCCATGCATCCGTTTTCGCAACAATGCAGCCCGGAATTTTCTGCCCCCCAATCCTCTTTTCTCGGCTGAGCGAGACAGCGATGACAGGTCCACACTCCTTCCTCACCCCTCTTGCCACACCGCTAGTGGCACATCTTCAGGCACATGCCACATCCCTTTCCGACCTCCGCCATCCCTTCCCGGCAGGCAGCGCATGCAGGTTCTTGGGTTTCCGCGATGAAGCTGAGATAGCAGTCCGTCTCAAGGAGCTCATTACCCACACATTGGTGATATTGGCGCTTCCAGGCGGAGCTGCCCATCACCAGGCATTCCTGGTGGGCAGGCCTTGTGTAGACAGCACACCTTTCTCCATCCCGCACCATCTTTAGGCATGAGGCATGCGGCGGATTGATGCCCTTCCAGTACCTCCTCTTCCTCTTCCGATTCTTCCTCCTCCTCCTCCTCATTTACTCGGGTTTCCTTGCGGACACCTCGTTGCTTTTTTTACCCTTCTCTGCACCTTCTGCACACCGCGGCCCCACTTCGCCCTCCGCGCGCGTCACGAGGTGATGCCAGGCAGCTTGTGTAGATTTTGCGGAGGCATCCACTACAATCCTGCACCGCCACTCCCCACCATTGGCCGCATTGGGCACACTTCTTCTCCTCCAGCTCCTTCCGCCTTCTCTCTTTTGCCGCGACCCGTCCCTCCGCCTGCCATTGCCTCATCATGGTTCCAGAAACTGTGCGCGGACCTCTCCTTCTCTCAGGGGGCCCCTCCTCTGCTTCCTCTTCTTCCTCGTATTCCTCCTCTTCTGGGTCCCACCTTCCGCGGGGTGGTGCTCCCCTAGCGCCGGGTCCCGCTCCTTCTTCCTTGTCCTTCTCCTTTGCGGTTTTTTTCTTAGCTGCCTCCCTTATACACCGCAAGCAGGTGCAATTTTGTCCAATGCAGGTTTTGGAGGTTCTACCGGCGTGCTGGTGTGTAGGATTTCTGCACACCCAGCACACCACCTTTAGATGTGGCTCAACAAGGAGATTCTCTCCGTACCATACACACGGGCCCGTGTAGTTGGCCAGGGTTTTGGGGCTCATCGGCTCCCTGATCCGCGGTGGTGCTTTTTGGGATGGCTGTTGTGCCACCCCCGCTGAGGTTTGTTCGGGTTGTCGCTCAGGCCTATCTTCAGGCTCCTCCCTTTTCCTCCGTTCCTACTGCTCCCTTTGTTCCTGCCTCCTCTCCTCTTGCTGCTCCAGCTGCTGCCCCCGTCGCGGCTGTTCTCGCCATGGTTTCTTCCTCACCTCCTCTGCGGCCAGTTCGTGGACATCGGACTCTTCCTCCTCCACCTCCTCTGGTTCCTGGCTCCACTCCTACTCCTGCTGCGACACTTGCTCTTCACAGACGTCCATCACCTCCTCCGCTTTCCATCCCCGCGAGCCCTTCCACTGTCCAAGAGGCGGTAGGCCACCTTCCGTCTCGATGATGTGCATTTGCCATTCTGGTGGCAGCAGCACAAACTATGTGGCCGGATAACTACGGTCGCTGAATCCTTCCAGCCCCTCCAACCACACTTGCCCTGCCTCGATGTTGGCCACGCGGTACACCTCCCGCGGCTCTCCTGCCTTTGGCCTCGCATTGCGGAAGGGGCGGAGATACACCAAGTGGCCCTCTTTGATGGGCCCATGGTTCAGCCGTCACTTGGCTGCATCGCATCCGCGCCATACAGCGATAGAACCCCTCAACCGCGCCTCTGCTCGCATGGCCTTTGTCCTTTCACAATGCTCGCAGAACCATTCCGCAACCTTCCTGTCCTTCTCCTCCTCCGAGCACTTTCCTTGTTCCTTGGGAGCAAGTGGTAGCCTGAGCGACTTCTGGGACATGCCTATTGCCGCCCGCGGTGGCTGACCAAAGAGCAGCATGTGGGGTGAGAAGGAGGTTGCACAGCTGGGTGTCGTATCAATGAAGTGCGCCGTCTTCTTCAGCTTCTCTACCCAGCTACTGCCCTCCGCGATGGCCACTACTCGCTCCAGTATCTTGTGCACCCGCTCCACTTGCCCCTGGGATTCTGACCTGTACCGCCCGGAGTGTACGTGGCGGACCCCCCATTCCTCCTATTCCTCTTTGAAGGCCCCCATGAATTTGGTGCCGTTGTCGCTGTGCATCACGCTGCATCCACCAAATCGGTAAAAGATCTCCTTGCAGATGAACTTTGCCGCGGTGGTAGAGGTCTTGTTGGGCACCGCACGGACGTAGAGGAACTTTGTGAAGTGGTCTACCGCTGCAATCCAGTACTGGTTCCCTTGGTCGCGGTGCGCGCGGGGGCCGTGGAAGTCGATGATGATCTTCTCCAGCGGCTCGCCGATGGGGGAGGGTTGGAACAGCGGCTGGTCCCGTGGCGTGGTCTTCCGCGCTTGCTTGCAGGGGGCGCAGTGCTGCACCACCTCCTTGATGAGAGCCGCCAGATTTTGCACATGGATGATGGGCATCAGGCGGTCCTTCAGCGCCGGTGTGCCGATGTGGTGATGGCGGTGGTAGGCCTCCACCATTGCCCTCTACAAAGTGGGCGGGTGCACCCACAAGACACGCGGAGTTAGTCTCCAGAGGCGGCCATCCTCCCACGCATAATACTTGCACAGACGGGCCAGGTCTTCCTTCTTCCTTCGGTCGAATTCCACGCCCAGCCATGTTTACAGATCCGCGTACACCTTCTGCGCCTCTGCCTTCTGCTGCTCCATGCTACTGGCGTAGAGAAGGATGTGGGCGGTCTGCTAGATCCGCCAGTCCTGCGTCTCCATGGGCCCCTTCCTCCTCGCATTTTCTGCCCCTGCTTCTCCCGGCTTTCGTTTTGTCTCCGGCACTCTTGTCGACAGTCCGCGTGCTCGCCTCCCATCATGCTCCGCCTCCATTGCCTCAAACTTCTTGCGGTTGTCCTCGTTGTGGACTGGCGGCTCTCTATCTTAGGAGTCGGGTGCAGGGAACAGCCAAAGGACTCCAACCGCTCAAAGTTCCCCTTCGTCCCACTAGTCTTGCAGCCTTGTCTCAGTAGGGCCACTTGGTCGTCTGCCGCGTCCGCCAACACGGTGCAGCTCAATCACCTCCTCCATTCTCTACGGGTCCGCTCCCGGGGCCCGTAGTAGTCCCTGGCTGTGTGTGATGAGTTGCTCCTCTTCTGAATCTCCTGGTGACTCACTGATCTTGGAGACCACCATCACCGTCACCTCTTTCTCCGTGCGTCCTCTCTTTTCTGCCCCCTGCGGACGGCTGCTGCAGCGGTTTCTCCCAAGAGAGGCTGTAGTGAGGCCGACACCATTTCCACCGGCATGTGGACCTTGCGGAAGACTTCCATCAGGAGCTTTGCTGCCTGTGCGGCCTCCCGTTGGGCTTGCGCCAGCTGCTACGGAGTAACACTGGAGCTGGAGCCTTCGTGTGTTTGAGGTTATTTCTCCCTGCGTGGCTCCCTTATAAGCTACTCCGCAGCTTCCTTATTTGCCTCAGCCGTCGCGTCCTGCTCCTGGGCCAATCGGGCCTCCGTCGCCGCAGGCTTCATGGCCGCCCATTCCGCCTCGGCTGCCTCCTCCTCCCATACTTTCCGCAAGCGTTCTTGCATTTGCTACAACAGATGGGTGGATTGAGTGTATTCACATGCCTCTTTTACTTCCGTGTCCCTCCTGCTCTTCTCTTCCCGGCATATCTCCGCCGCCTCCTTGGCCCAGTGTCGCACCTCCTCTTGCCTAATTCGTAGTCCCTTTCCTTGCACCGCGGTCCATTGTCCTTTCGCAACCGCTGTCGCCACCCTGGTATGTGGTACATTCTGGAACGTCAGTGTCCAGCACTTCTCTATAGCCTCCATCCATCGTCCCTCAGGCACCTCAGTGTCAGCAAGCCGCGATCTCTCCTCCTGCGGGTACTGAACACTCTACTTGGCGTAAGTGAGGGTGAGCAAGTATCCCGACCTCCACTCATCCGCCGCGGATTTTTGTCGTGGTGCCTCCGACGATCTTGGTGTCTGGTTGTTCACGTGGTATATAATGAGGGCTCTGGCACTCTCTTGGAGCAGACGCACGTAACGTCTCTCCGGACTGCTCCACTGGTCCCTCCGCACCGTCACCCACCACACCCGAGCGGCCTCTAGTGATAGATCCGGCCGCTCGCTGTCCAACAGTTTCGCGACACATATCATGTCACTGACCATCCTTGGGTTGATGCTCAGGCTGTCCCGTAATGCCAAAACAAGGTGTTCTTTGCTTGCTGTTTCGAGCAATTCCACCTGCCTTTTGTGCAGTCTAAGAGCTAGCGCACCCGTTGCCGCTCCCTTTAGCACCACCTGCCACATTTTGCCGAACAGTGAATTTGCGAATTCCACGCGGATCACATCCGGAATCTCCGTCAGCAGTTGGAGCATGACGCTGCTCACAAATCCAAGCAGCAAGGCCTCCTTGGGCTGCTCCCCGCTATCCCTCGAGCCCTCTTTGAGGTGCATTCTTGCCCCTTCCATCACTATTCCCGTGCCCACCAGGGGTCTTGCGGGTTGCCGAGTTGGGCTACCGCGCGAAGTCAGCGGCGAGTGAGAGAGCATCGTTGTCGCCACGGAGGGAGCTGGGGTAGTCAGTACCTGAGCCCCATCTTGCGGGCTTGGTGTCTGTGTAGTGGTCATTCTTGTCGTTGTTTGCGTCGCTCCTGCCGCGGGCTCTGTGCGCCTCAGGGTCCCCGTTGGTGGTGTGCTTGTGGCCGAGTTCTGTAGCGATGAGCCTGTCAATCTCGCCGCAGGCGGCGTGGTTTTTGTTGGTGTCCCTTCCGCGAGGCTAGACCGCGGTGGGATTGCCGCTGCCGGTGTTGGGGTTTGTGTTGGGGCTGTCCCTGCGGCGGGACTGGGCCGCGGTGAGGTGGCAACCATTGCTGGCGTGGCAGTCATGAGTGTCGGAGGTGTTCTTACCGCAGTGTCAGGTCGGGACATGCCTGTCGCAGCCGTGTGTGACGCTAGTGCCCTTGTCGCTGTTATTGTCGTGGGACCCCGCCGCGGTGGGGCTGCTACCCACGCTGGTGGTATCGGTATCTGTGCCGGTCGGTGTCCCGCGCCCGTGTTAAGAGTAGGGCGACGTAGTTGACGTCGGGGGGGTTCCCACCCCCCCCACCCCCGCGACTGAGGCGCGGTCCCCGTGCCTTGCTGGCAAGCTATGTCGATGGCTCCGCGGGCGAGAGCCGAGTTCCACCAGACCCGATGAGTGTGTCGAATGCCTATGAGAGCTAAGGCGGAGGTGGGATTGTGAGTGGTGAAGAGGGCATGGAGACTTTCTGCGGACTTAGGGGAGTGAAGAACGAATTCTACCAGGCTGAGGGGATAGCGGTCGTCGAGGAGTGTAGTAGCGGGAACATGAGGAATGCGCGGGTTGCTTGTGGGGCAGGTCCGTGGTGTAGCGACGGACGGTTGCGAGGTTCGCGGGGGTCCATGGCGTGGAAGAAGATGGGGTGCAATCTCCTCCAGTGTCCACCCGCGGATGGTGGGGTTGTACCGACAAGCAAGCTATAGTCCAGACATGGAGAGGGCTGGTAGGGTCTTCGCGAGTGCTATCTCCGCGATAGGGTCGAGTTCATTCGGGATTTGCAAGGCAACCTCCTGTTCCTCCTCATCAAATTCTCATGCCACTCCCTCCCATTGTGCTTCAGTGTCTGGTGGCGATGCCAGGACATCAAGGATATGCTCCGCGGCATCCGGAGGTGTTTCTAAGGCTGCACACCAAATCCTAGGATTCGTGAATAAGATTCGTGAACCCGGAAAAAGATTCGGATTGGGGGATCCAAATCCTTCATGAGGATTTGATTCGGGATTCGGAGATCCTTTTCCATATTGTTTCAACATGGAAACAAGGATTTATGTGGCAGATTAGATGATTTTTACCTGCCATCACCCATAGGATTCGGAAAAGATTCGTGAATCCTATGGATTTGCGAATCCAGATTCGGATTCGTGAATCAAAGCCAGACCTGGATTCAGATTCGTGAATCCGAATCCAATCTGGGATCCGGGAATCTTACCCGGTGTGCACCCTTAGGTGTTTGATCAGGTTCTGGCCAGTCGTGGTGCGGAAGTCGGCTCAGAGCATCTGCGTTACGGTTGGCAATCGCAGGCTGGTACTTGATCTTCATGTTGTAGCCCTGCAAGAGGAGTGCCCTCTTGGCTAGGATGCCCTCATGGTTCTGGGTGATGAGGAGCCATTGGAGAGCTTGATGGTCCATGAAGACTGTGAATGGTTTGCCATTCTTTATATAGTCGCGGAAGTGTTGGAGTGCCCAAAGGACAGCCAGTCACTCGCCTTTCACCGGCGGGTACTTCCGCCTTCCTTCGGTGAGAGCAGGATTGGCATACGCAATCACCTTCTGGGTTGGTTCCTGCACTGTCTGTGATAGGATGGTGCCCAGCCCGTCCCGCGACCAGACAGTGGTGATGGAGAATGGGAGGTTGAAGTCGGGGAATTCGAGCATGGGTGCGGTGACTAGGCGGTGCTTGATTGCCATCCGGGCGTACGCGCATTTTGATGTCTAGTCAAACGGCACATCTTGGTGCATCAAATCCTGGAGTGGCTTGATGATGCGTGCGTGATCACAGACAAACTTACGGTAGAAGGAGAGAAAACCAAATAACATTTTGACCTGTCCTGTAGAAGTGGGCTGACACCACTCTTGCACTGCCGCAATCTTCTCATGGTCAGTCTTGATGACATCCGCACTCATCACAAAGCAAAGGAACTCCATTTCCGCAGCACTGATGGAGCACTTGGCTGCCTTGAGCTTGAGGTTGGCCTTACGGAGGGCAGCGAAGACAGCGGCCAGGGAGAAGAACAGCTCTTCAAAGGTGTGAGCCGCAACCATAATGTCGTCAATGTAACAGCTGACATTGGGGATGCCGCGGAGGGTGGAGTCCATGACCCGCTGGAACGTCGTGCTGGCATTGCGGAGTCCAAAGGGCATGCGCGTGAACGCGTATAGACCCTCTGGCATCATAAATGCTATCTAGGCAATGGAGTCTGGGTGCATGGGTACGGCATGGAAGGCAGCCTTGACGTCGAGCTTTGCAAACCATATGCGACCTTGTTGCCGCTCTAGTATGTCGATGATCAGTGACATGGGGTACGCATCCTCCTCGGTTACGCGGTTGAGGTCGCGGAAGTCGACGCAAAATCGTTTAGACCCATCTGATTTCCCCACGATGACCAAGTTGGCACGCCACGGGCTGACAATGGGGACAATCACCCCTTGCGCCTTGAGTTCCGCGAGCCCCTCTGTAATGATTTTCTCCTGCTCAGGGAGGATGCGGTGCACTTTCTGTTTTGTGGGCGCAGAATCCCCCGTGGAGATTATGTGGAAGGTTTCCACGGCCCCCAGATCAACCGCGGACCCAGCAAAGATGTCCACAAATGCATCCAACAGGTCGCAAAAGTCCTACTTTTGTTTGGGGGAGAGTCGTGAGTGGAGCATGTAATCCCATCGCGGTGGTGGTGGTGGTGCTGTTTCGCGCTGAGGGTAGAACTCCTCCACCTGCTCGAGTGGAGGGCCAGCTCCAAAGACTCGCTGTCCCCTATGCCACAGCCCCAGGAGGTTGGTCTGTACTCTGTTTGGTTGATTCTTCCACGAGTTCCTACCATTCGCCAGTTGTGATCTGTTCCGCTCTATGCACATCCGCTGAGAGAGGTTGAAACCTGCTTGTATGGGCCTGAGAGTCCTCTGCCGCAGCATCCAGGAGGGAGAAGGACTCGCCGCCGGTTACAAGTATCGCTACCCTGTCGCCAATGGTGATGGGGCAGTATGCTTCCCTTCCAAATGCAGAGCTGAGTTGCATGATTCCAAGGGAGAAGAGAAGGTTGGCCTGCCGCGGCACCAAGAAATCCATGCCCAAGAGCACGTCATACGTTCGGGCTCGCTTAACTTGGACGTTCACTGGTCCATGAAGGGATCCCACCTACAAGGGGAGGCCGTGAACTTCCCCGTCTCCATAATCCATTCCGCATGCCGAGTTGGTGAAGAGGCGGCGCGTGGGGAGGATGCGGTCTGCCCATCTGACCACCAGGAGGACGCGGAACGCCACAGTGGTGTGTCAATGATAGCCAGGATCTTTCTTCCACAGATCCAAACCACACGGAAGGCAACCTCGTAGTGGTTGTCATCCCGTTGCGGTGGTTCCAAGGGCTGTGGTGCCCATCCCCACTCTCCTTCCGCGAGACTGAGTGCCAACGAAGTCTTGGGTACTGCACGGTGGATGTTCTGTCTGTCGGATGTAGGCGTGGTACAGTTGAGGGAGATGCCGACAGCTTGGAGGCGTTGATTGGCCCTGGAGAACTCCTCCCTTAGTCACGGTGCAATCTCGGGATGAATACGGAGGAACTCAAAGAAGTTGACTTCCGCAATCGGGGTGATAAAGAGGCGTTGGACGAGATCAGTGCTTTTTTTTGCGACTGCTGGAGCTATGTTGGGCGTCTCCGAAGATGGGGTAGGTTGCTTCTCCACCGGGAGTGGTGGTATTGCCTATCGTTGTTTCTCCGGCACAATAGTACGATTGACAACTGCCTCCTGGAATCGCTCCTCCGTGACCTTTGCTTTGCGCCTTAGGTCCTCCTGTACCCTGGCTGCCACTTGTAGGTCCCATCCGCACAGGCCCTCTTCTTGGGCTAGTGCGATGAGAGTAGTCTCTTCGGTGGTGGGAGGCACCTCTATGGTCTTGTCCTCCGCCATCGGTAGCCCAATTTCACATTGTGGGCTCCGCTCGCAGAGGTCGCGGATGCCTGTGGGTTGGGTAGAATGCCTTGTCTGCCAGGGGTAGCTTGGTGTTGATGATCCGGTGCATGTTGCCCAGCTTGCATCTGCTGCTGATGCTGCTGGGCCTACCACGGTTGATTTTAGTACCGTTCCCACTGCTGCACCATGGGGTCCTGCTGCATGGGGTCAGTGCGTGGAGCACCTTGTCGTTTGCGTGGGCAATCTCGAGCGATAAGCTCCAAAATCTGGAAGGTGTAACACGCCTTTGGCTTGGGTTGAGAGGCTTGTGTCGCTGGTGCTGGACTGTGCAAGTCTCCACTTAGATGCTACCGCGTAGATCGCTGCCGCATAGAAATGGCCGTAGCGTCCTGCACCGCATCCTACAGGGACTGGTAGTGCTCGGGGATCATCAGACTATTGATCTCATCGGGGAGTGCACGGATGAGATTCTGCAGTAGGACCCACAGCGGCAGTCCTTTCCCTTGAGAGCTCTTTGCGACTGATGCCCAAGTGAGGAATTGATCCAAAACCTGCAAATGTCAGCATCCTTCCGCATGACTTCCTTTTCAATCTTGCGGAGTGCCTCTTCCTTGGTCAACCGCTTGAAACGCTCAATCAGCGCGTTGCCAAAGCCCTCGAAGGAGCTGAACAGCGCTCGCGCATTGTACCAGTCCTCCGCTGCACCCTGCAGATGGAGCTCCGTGGTGGCCAAGCAAAGATCTGGTGGGATCCGCCCTATACTGGCATGTATAGTGATCTGCTTCAACCAAGTCAACGGGTCCTCCGCAGGGGTTCCCTTGAAGATGTCCAGCCGCGGAGTATTGGCCGGTTCTGCGCGCACATACTACAACTAGGGTACGGTGTTTTAATTAGCCATAGATGTCACCTTGGGGAGTGGGTACGAGGTCGCATCCCTCGAATAGCCCACGTGGCTAGTTTGTGGCTGCCCCTGAGGTGCTGGTGTGGGGCCGCTCATTGGAGTTGCTACGGGAGGGTATAATAGTGGGTCGCACTGGTCGCTTGTGTCGCGTAGGGTACGGAATAAAATGTAGTCCCAGGGGGCGGTGTCTGGGTGCTCGGTGTGGCAGAGGCCTTAGGTCCTACCAGCCAATAGCCTTGCGGTGGGGGGTGTGACACAGCAGAGTGGTGGAGCAGGGTGGTAGTACGTAGTGCAGGGGTTATTGTGGCTCCTGTGGTCGGTAGGAGCGCAGGACAGGTGGAGTGGGACACAGTTGTCTGTATCTGTCTGGTAGGTGGTGGTGCATGAGCCGCAACTCCAGCAGGCACAGTGCCCATCAGTTGTTGATGATAGACTGGGTGTCCAACCATCACGGGCATCAGCTGTGCCGCCATGGGGACTGACGGTGGTTGTGACGGTGTCTACTGCATAGGGCCTTGCTGTGTCATTCCTGCCGAAGAGGACATGGCCCACGGGCCCATCGTCATCTAGCCCGGCGGGGCCGTGGTGGAGGAGGTTGTTATAGGCCCCGCTTGCGGCAGAGTGCCAGGCAGTCCTGGGTAGGGGTGACGCTAAGGCCCTATAAGTGGCTGTTGTGTTGCTTGTAGTGGTTGTGGAACCAGAAGAGGTTGGTGCACCATCACCTCTTTCTGTTCTAATTGCGGTGTTCCTTGCCATCTCGTGAATTGTGGATTTTGACTCGCCGTTGCCCTTACGCTTGGTGCCACTGGGGTGTTCACCATATTTCATTGTGGACTCACCTGGACAAATACTTCTTCCGTCACGGTGGACGGCCCAACTTCAACTGCGTGTCCCTCTACTAACCGATCTGCTGCTTGTGGGTAGGGCTTCTGCTCCACTTCTGGCATGGCAGGTGGCATGCCCAACTGTTTGGTGAATACTCCCTGCAACGGCTGCCTCACCCCCCTTCCTCCCCTTGCTGAAGGTGAGCGTTCCGCCGACATGCACCCCAGCTGCGGTTGGTGGCGGTGGGCACCCTCCATGGTTGGCATCCTGGAGACATATGGAGCCGGGGAGGTTTCCAACCCTGCTAGGGGCACGGAGTGTAGGTAGTCCTCCTCTTCTACCTGTGGCGGCTGTCTTCCGTTGCGTCGCTGGTAGACTGGTCCTTGGTATGCCACGGGCTTCCTGCTCTCGGAGAGTCCGTCTGCTGGCGATGGCACATTGGAAAACCACCACTGATCCATAGAGACGTTGGCTTGGGGCTGGTGGGTTCCGCGTACATCTTGGCTGTGGACACTTTCCACCTCTACGCAGTCCTCCAATGCGTCCATGATGCGCCGCCAGTGTAGCTACTCTAGCCACTTAGTGACTCTTCGGTGCTGCACCAGTAGATCCGCGCCTGGCGACGAGCTGACAGGCGTGCGAGAAGGCATGGGGGAGGTGTCTCTACTGTTCATTTGTGTGGCCGCACGCCGCGGCAAGAAGTGGCGTACAGAAGTTTGTTGTGGATGCCACTGGTGCCATCTTAGCGTATCCTGATGCACGAAGCTGGTTGCTGACATGTATGACTGAATTTGAAGGTCGCGTGTAGTTCCGCTAGACAAAGAGTGTGGAACACTCCACGCTCACAGCACCATGATACTGATACCCCCAATTTTGCCGCAAAATATTCTCCTTCCGCGCTCTCTGGTTCTGCGCTGGGCTTGCTCTGCGTTTCTGCCGTTCCGCGGTCTTACGGTGTTCTTGTTCACTGGCCCTCCGATGTTTCTCCTGGTCTTCCGCGGATGCCTCCCACCCTCACGACCCCGCACGTGGGTAGTGCTCCGCGGCTCTCTCCTTGCCGGTACGAGAGTCTGCCACCTTGTGGCCTCTGACTCCTCTGCCCGCGGAACCCCGTTCTGTAGCCGTGCACAAGGCCGCGACGTCGCCGGTAGCACCCTTCACCCTACTTGCGTTCCATGGTGGTCACAGTTCCTAGCGGAATCCTTGTTGGAACCAAGATCAGAAGTGGAGCAACCAGTAGTACATACATACACTCAAATGAGAAGATTTTGTCCTCCGCAGAATACCTCCACGGAGAGCACTCTTCTTGTTCCTTAGACGGGATGGATCTCACATGGGATGCGAGAGTGGAAGTAGAAACTTGATTGATAAATGCACAGATCAATGACACATGAGGCGGCCGTCTGGATCTGGATGAGTCAGGAATCGAGTCTTTCAACTGGAAACTGACACTTGCATCAAGTCAGCTAATGCAAGATCAGATCAAGATCACCTCCTCCTGGTTCGTCCGCTAAACAGCTACTTTATGATCACCTAACCTAGCTCTCTAAGTTTCCTCCTACAATACTCTTTCCTCTACTTCAGACTCCACGCGGTAAGTCACGCGCACCGCGAGTCTCGTCTTTGATCCCACAACAGACTACTTCTTCTTCATTTATCTGCCCTACTACTACTTCTTCCTTCACTCCGCAGCTTGGATGCATGCGGTCTTGTGTTCTTCCTTGAATCTTCGTCTTCGCGCGGTCCGTCCTCCCGGCCCTCCTCCTTGATCACCGCTGCCAACCCTCAGCTCTCATTTGCCGAGCTCCTGCCGTCCTCTTCCTGACATCCGGTTCTGCCGGCGGATGTTTTGCACGTCTGACGCTCCTACTTCACCCCCACCTCTCCATGGCTCGGCACATGTTCTCTTTCCACCGTGGACTCTCATCCCTGCCTATCTCGCCTCTTTTTGCTTCCTCCACGGCAATCGCTTCAAATAGCCATAGAGAAGCCGCCATTGATTGTTTTGTTCCCTAGCAGTAACTTTTCCCGCCTGTCCTCCTCCACCACCACTGGTTTCCGCGCCACCCCATGCTCTACCGCGACCTCATTGCGGGAGGCAGCATCCCTTGCGCATCCTCCGGTGCTCCATGACCTCCCTTTCATCCTCTTCCGCAGATCTGTGGTCGCGGCCACCTCTTTCCGCGGATTTGTGGGTCGCGGCGACTTCCTTCCATGGATCCACCTTCTTCCCAGCAGAGAGGCGGTGGATCTCCGCCTGACACCAGGGCATTCGCCCTTGACTCGGGCACCAACCACCACTCATCAAAAGTGAAGGGTGGATTTGTCTCCATGGCCAAATTTGTCATGCGCATCAAGTGTGCAAACGACGGCGTCGTCCAAGCCATGGGCAAAGGGGACAAAGTGATCACGTTCAAGGTGAATGGTGCGGAGAAGGCACTCAACCTTCAAAAGGTGGTGTACATGCCATCTTTCGCAGCCAACTTGTTGTCCGTCTCACAAATCACCGACAACAACGGGACAGTGGTGTTCACCAACAAGTAAGCGGTGGCCCTTAAAAACAAGGACATCCAGATTTTGTACACAAAAGACAACCTCATGCTTCAAGTTCCAAGAGTCAACGGCCTCTACGTGCTTCAAACCAAAGTCACCAAGGCGTCGGATGAGGGACTTGCACGTGCCACCAAGAGAGTGGCACCAGAGCCAAAGGATGCACCAGCGGCAACCGCAGCGGCTGCCACATCAACCAATGACACTGAAGCTCAACTGTGGCACCGGCAATTTGGCCACGTGGCAAACAGCACGCTGCAGAATATGGAGGAGAAAGAGGTAGTCCGCAGAATGGAAGGGTGCACCATGAAGCATGGTAAAGGGTGTACATTGTGTGAACCATGCCTCCAAGCGAAGGCAAAGAAGAAGCCGTTTGGGAGAGGAGGTCAACGAGCGGAGCACGTCTTGGAACAGATACACAATGATGTGTGTGGATCCTTTTGCACACCATCTAATGGAAGCAGAAAGTACTTCCTGACCTTCATTGATGACCACAGCCGCAAGTTGTGGATGTACCTCCTTAAAACAAAGGGAGAGGTCAAAGAGAAGCTCCTTGAGTTTGTCGCCATGGTGGAGGGGCAAATGTCCAAGAAGGTGAAGGTGCTCCGAAGTGACAACCGGGGTGATTACGAGGCATGCAAGCCTTGGCTCAAGCATCACGGCATCCGCCCTGAGCAAACCACCTCTTACAACCCCTAAAGCAACGGCATTGCCTAAAGGATGGACCAGACCCTACTCGGCATGGTGCGAAGCATGCTCTTCGACGCCAAGCTCCCATCTTGCTTTTGGGCTGAAGCAGCAACAACAGCTTGCTACCTCTTGAACCACACACCAGCGACCGCCTTGTGGCAGCGTGGAAAGGAGTAGGACAAGCAGCTGAAGACCCCACAAGAAGCATGATCGGGAAAGAAACCCAATGCATCTCATCTAAAGGTGTTCGGGTCAACTGCATGGGTGAAGATCCAGTCCGGAGAAGGTGGAGGCAAGCTCGACGTACGCTCCAAGAAGTGCATCATGGCTGGGTACGACACGTCACACAAAGCCTATCAGTTTGGAACTAGGCAGCAGGCAAGCTCGTGAGGAGCCGTGATNGACCCTACTCGGCATGGTGCGAAGCATGCTCTTCGACGCCAAGCTCCCACCTCGCTTTTGGGCTGAAGCAGCAACAACGGCTTGCTACCTCTTGAACCTCACACCAGCGACCGCCTTGTGGAAGCGTGGAAAGGAGTAGGACAAGCAGCTGAAGACCCCACAAGAAGCATGGTCGGGAAAGAAACCCAACGCATCTCATCTGAAGGTGTTCGGGTCAACTGCATGGGTGAAGATCCAGTCGGGAGAAGGTGGAGGCAAGCTCGATGCACGCTCCAAGAAGTGCATCATGGTTGGGTACGACACGTCACACAAAGCCTATCGGCTTTGGGACCAGGCAGCAGGCAAGCTCGTGAGGAGCCGCGACGTCGTGTTCGACGAANCCGTCTCACAAATCACCGACAACAACGGGACAGTGGTGTTCACCAACAAGTAAGCGGTGGCCCTTAAAAACAAGGACATCCAGATTTTGTACACAAAAGACAACCTCATGCTTCAAGTTCCAAGAGTCAACGGCCTCTACGTGCTTCAAACCAAAGTCACCAAGGCGTCGGATGAGGGACTTGCACGTGCCACCAAGAGAGTGGCACCAGAGCCAAAGGATGCACCAGCGGCAACCGCAGCGGCTGCCACATCAACCAATGACACTGAAGCTCAACTGTGGCACCGGCAATTTGGCCACGTGGCAAACAGCACGCTGCAGAATATGGAGGAGAAAGAGGTAGTCCGCAGAATGGAAGGGTGCACCATGAAGCATGGTAAAGGGTGTACATTGTGTGAACCATGCCTCCAAGCGAAGGCAAAGAAGAAGCCGTTTGGGAGAGGAGGTCAACGAGCGGAGCACGTCTTGGAACAGATACACAATGATGTGTGTGGATCCTTTTGCACACCATCTAATGGAAGCAGAAAGTACTTCCTGACCTTCATTGATGACCACAGCCGCAAGTTGTGGATGTACCTCCTTAAAACAAAGGGAGAGGTCAAAGAGAAGCTCCTTGAGTTTGTCGCCATGGTGGAGGGGCAAATGTCCAAGAAGGTGAAGGTGCTCCGAAGTGACAACCGGGGTGATTACGAGGCATGCAAGCCTTGGCTCAAGCATCACGGCATCCGCCCTGAGCAAACCACCTCTTACAACCCCTAAAGCAACGGCATTGCCTAAAGGATGGACCAGACCCTACTCGGCATGGTGCGAAGCATGCTCTTCGACGCCAAGCTCCCATCTTGCTTTTGGGCTGAAGCAGCAACAACAGCTTGCTACCTCTTGAACCACACACCAGCGACCGCCTTGTGGCAGCGTGGAAAGGAGTAGGACAAGCAGCTGAAGACCCCACAAGAAGCATGATCGGGAAAGAAACCCAATGCATCTCATCTAAAGGTGTTCGGGTCAACTGCATGGGTGAAGATCCAGTCCGGAGAAGGTGGAGGCAAGCTCGACGTACGCTCCAAGAAGTGCATCATGGCTGGGTACGACACGTCACACAAAGCCTATCAGTTTGGAACTAGGCAGCAGGCAAGCTCGTGAGGAGCCGTGATGTCGTGTTTGACGAACATACCCTTGGAAAGGGAGAGCTGCTAGACCTGACCCTCACTTCCAAAGCGGGAGAGTGGATAGTATTGCTTGAGTCCAGAGACCAAGCACCCGACAACTGCCTCACTTTGCCAGCAGGTGGTGGGAATGGGAGAGTAGCTGCCGAGGATGATGCAGCATCTGACATGGACGCAGATACCGAGGCGTCCGAGGCTTCCGAGTCCAACTTGGAGTCTGACGACTCTTTTGACCAAGATGACGACGACAAACCACAACCTGTGGAAGCACCAGCACCAAAGCAAGAAGCGGCACCACTACCCCAACGAAGTTTGCGACCAAAGAGAGCACTTTTGTGGTATGAGGATGCTTAGAACGGCCTTAGATGGTTGTGCATGGCTCAAGGAGAGCCATCCACAGTGGCGGAGGCCATGAATGGCCCAGATGCGGCCAACTGGAAGGACGCAGTGGATAGCGAGCTCGAATGTATTGCCGATAACGGCACATGGGTGTTGGTGGATAGACCCGACAAGGCCCACGTGGTGGGAGCCAAGTGGGTCTTCTGATTGAAGAAGAAGCAAGACGGCAGCATTGACAAGTTCAAGGCAAGGATAGTGGCTAAGGGGTTCTCTCAGCGCCCGGGCTCCGAGTACGATGAGACGTTTGCGCCCGTTGTGACCCTTGCCTCCATCCGCTCTCTTCTTTGCATTGTTGCCGCAAAGAACTTGGAGATACACCAGATGGACGTCAGGACAGCTCTCTTGTATGGGAAGCTTGACAAGGAAGTGCTGATGGAGGCACCCGAAGGAGTCAAATCTCCCAAGGGCAAGGTGTGCAAGTTGGTGAAAGCGCTCTACGGGCTGAAACAGGCCCCAAGGATGTAGTACAAAAGTATGGACGGTTTCATGACAGGCCTCTCCTTTGCGCATTGCCAGAATAATCCAAGCATGTACGTGCACAATGATGGGATAGGGTTGATACTGTTTGTGCTCTACGTGGATGATCTGATCATTCGCTTGTCTTCGGTTGAGCTGCTAGATGGGCTGAAGTCTGACCTCAGCAAAAGGTTCAAGATGAAGGACATGGGTCCTCTGGATGACTACCTTGGGATTGCCATCTACCGCAACCGAGTAGCAGGCACCATCGAACTCAACCAAACCAAATACATTGGTGAGGTGCTGAAGCGCTACCACATGGAAGACTATAAACCTGTCAGCACCCCAATGATGACCGACACAAAGCTGAAGGCCTCCATGTCGCCAGGCAACGAAGCAGAACAAAGGGAGATGCAAGACATCCCCTACCAGTCCGCCGTCGGTTGCATCATGTACGCCATGGCAGGGACTCGTGTGGACATGTGATATGCTGTGGGACAAGTGAGTACATTCGTTGCCAACCCTGGGCCACAGCATTGGCAGGCAGTCAAGCGCATCTTGCGCTATCTACAGAAGACATGTCACATGGGCCTCATCCTTGGAGGCAAAGAAGGGATGGACCCCCTTTGTCTGAAGTGCTATACCAACGCTGATTGGGGAGGAAATCTTGACGACAGGAGATCCACCTCTGGATACGTGTGCACCTTGAATGGCGCTACCAGCTCATGGGCCAGCAGGAAGCAGGATTGTGTTTCCATNTGCCAACCCTGGGCCACAGCATTGGCAGGCAGTCAAGCGCATCTTGCGCTATCTACAGAAGACATGTCACATGGGCCTCATCCTTGGAGGCAAAGAAGGGATGGACCCCCTTTGTCTGAAGTGCTATACCAACGCTGATTGGGGAGGAAATCTCGACGACAGGAGATCCACCTCTGGATACGTGTGCACCTTGAATGGCGCTACCAGCTCATGGGCCAGCAGGAAGCAGGATTGTGTTTCCATGTCCACGGCTGAGGCAGAGTACGTTGCTTTGTCTGAGGTGTGCAAGGAGACTCAATGGCTCCGCAACCTGCTTGGCAAAATGACAGTGCCATAGAAGGACGCCTCGGTCGTACACGTGGACAACATGAGTGCCATCTCGATGGCTGAAGACGAGATCATCTCCCGGCGAATGAGGCACATTGACATACGTTACCACTACTCACGTGACCTGGTCATGAAGAACGTAGTGGACTTGCAGCACTGCGAAACGAAGAGCATGCTTACTGATTCCATGACCAAGCCGTTGGAGAGCGACTTGCATTATGCATGCATTCATGGATTCGGCATGAGGAGTGCGGCAGAGGAAGGGTGAGCTCTAAGGCATTGATGGAGCCGAGCAAGGGACAGATGGACAGAGGTGCAAGGGAAAGATTTGTTGAAATAGTGTGCACCTTGTCCACTACCTAGCTGGCTAGCTACACATAGAGACAAGGCATGCACTGCTCTATGGAGTATGTCCCCTTGGTCTGTTTTGAGATGGACCAGGAATGCACTGCCCATAAATGGGTATGTCCCCTGTGGCTCATCATAGGAACCATACCTTTGTCTCTTGGTTGATTAGGCACCAGAGTCTCAAATGAGAGGTCGCGGGTTCAAACCCCGCGACAGTCGCAGTTTTCTTTGTGGCCAAAACTAGGACAGGAAGCTTCTAGGAAGCTTACTATACCCTGCCTTGAGAATGACACTTGGCGGTCTAAGGACGCGCCAAGTAGGAATGCATGTTGAGGTTGGCTCCAGTGGAGCCACTACAAGCAGAAGCTTTCGCAAAGCTCTACAAGTATAAAAGCTTGTACATAGCATGCATCTATTCACAATTCTTGCCTTTGAGACTCCTCATAGAGTCTCCAACCAAAGGTAGACACTAAAGACCACCATGCAGACTTTGTGAGGTTGCAAACCAAACAACCCTAAAGTGTGGATCCCTCGTTCGAGGTTGACATGTTATCTTGGTTGCAATACCAAGAGCAGTTGGCAGCCTCCCATGTCGGGACCCGTTTTCTAAACCGTTGCTATCTGGCGCATTGACAGGCATATGTCACTAACAATGACCAAAAAATGTCACAATTTGTGGACAACTTTGACAAATCATGGCACGAGGCACAGATGGTCAGAGGGAGAAACAATGGTTTGTGACTACTAGCTATCCAGTAGCAAGTACAAAGACCATCAATATGTAGTGGCACAGTGTGGCTATCATGCACTGTGACCAACCAAAGTATGCATGTGTCATTGACCATGACCAAAGAATATCACTTCATTTTGTCAACGTTGACAGCTCACGACAAGAGTCAACGATAGTGAGAGGGGGTTACAATGGTTTGGGAACAATAGCTTTCAACTATAAAGCATAAAGACCTCTAATATGTAGTGAAACCGCATGGCAACTATGTATAGTGACAAACCAAAGCATGCATATGCCACTAACCATTACCAAAAAAACGCATAGTGTGTGGTCAACATTGAAAACTCATAACACGAGTCACAAATGGTCAATGGGGGAAATGGTGGGTTGAGTACACTAGTTATCAAGTAACAAGAACAAAGACCTTTCAAAAGTAGTGGCACGATGTCGCTAGTGTGCACAGTTATTTAGTCGAAGAACAGCGGTTTGGTTCCAAGATTCTGGAACCATCCAAGAGACGCGGTTCCTAAACCCATGTATATCGAGGGGATAAAGAGTGGGAACGGGTCGGTTTTGGGGCTTTCTTTGCTAACATTGCAGGTTTGGAGGCCATGTGAACAGTCCAATCATGTACCCACATAGAACAGAGAAGTGTGGACTGACGATTGTATTGTTTTTGTTGAAGATAAACATACACGTTTGGAGGCAATCATGCTTCATATTCCTTGCGTAACAGGGGATCTTGTGTAGAACCGTGACCAGAACCGTTGTTCCATAAAAAACCACGGCTCCGGAACCGGAGCCGTGGTTCGGTTTCTGAGCTAGAACCGGAACCAGGGTTCTGGTTCCATTCTCAGAACCGCGGTTCCGTACCGGTGTTCAGCCTTAGGTATGGCTAACGTACACAGTGACCAACCAAAAGATGCATACGTCACTGACTATGACCAAAGAAGTCCACCGTAGGTGGTCAACATTGACAACTTAGAACACGAGTCACAAATGGTCAGAGAGAGAGACAATGGTTTGGGAACCCCATGTATCTACTAGAAAGAACAAAAAAGTTCAATACGTAGTGGCACAATGAGGCTACTATGCACACCGAACAACCCACCTAGGCATATGTCACGGACCCAAACCAAACGAATTTCAGGATGGGTGATCGACGTTCAAAACCCATAACACGAGTCACAAATGGTCAGAAGGGGAAACAATGGTTTCATGATATTAGCTTTCAACTAGCAAGAAAAATGACCTTCAATGATAAGTAGCACAGTGTGGCTACCATGCACAATGCCCAACCAAAGTAGGCATATGTACTGCCTTTGACAAAAAACATCTGCTGTGTGTCTTCAACGTTGACAACTCATAACACAAGTCACAAATGGTCGGAGGGGGGAACGAGGGTTTGGGAACACAAGGTGTCAACTAGCAAGCACAAGGATCTTCAATAAGTACTGGCACAGTCTGGCTACCGTGTATAATGACCAACCAAAGTAGGCATATGTCACAAACCATGACCAAATAATTTCACTGTGTGTTGTCAACTTTGACAGCTCATAATACAAGTCACAAATGGTGAAAAGGGGGGAAAATGGTCTGTGAATACTAGTCATTGACCAGCCAGTGCAAAGACGTTCAATATGTTGTGGCACAGTGTGGCTACCATGCATAGTGACCAACTAAAGCATGCATGTGTCACTTACCATGACCAAATAGGTTCACCTCATGTGGCCAACGTTCAAAACTCACAAGAGTCACACGTAGTAAGAGGGGGTAACAATGGTTTGGGAACACTAGCTATCAACGACAAAGCACAAAGAACTTCAATACGTAGTGACACGGCATAGCAACCATGTACACTGACCAACCAAGGTAGGCATATGCCACTAACCATGACCAAAAGAATTTCACTTTGTGTGGTCAACGTTGCAAACTCATGACACGAGTCACAAATGGTCACAGGGGAGAAAATTGGGTTGGGAACACTAGTTCCCAACTAGCAAGTACAGAGAGCTTCGACAAGTAGTGGCACGGTGAGGCTAGCGTGCACAGTGACCAACCAAATGATGCATACATCACTGACTATGACGGAAGAAGTCCACTATGTGTGGTCAACATTGACAACTCATAAAATGAGTCACAGATGGTCACAGGGAGAGACAATGGATTGGGAACCCTATGCAGCGACTAGAAAGGATAAACAACTTCAACAAGTAGTTGCACGGTGTGGCTACTATGCACTGTCAGGCGGAGATCCACCGCACCTCCGCCGGGAGGAAGATGGATCCGCGGAGGAGAGCCGCCGCGATCCACATGTCTGCGAAAAGAGGCAGCCGCGACCACAGATCCGCGAAGGAGGATGAAGGGGAGGCCGCGGAGCAATGGAGAACACGCAAGGGGTGCTGGCTCCCGCAACAAGGTTGCGTTAGAGCGTGGGTTGGCGCGGAATCCATTGCCGGTGGAGGATGAGAGGCGGGAAAAGTTGCCGCCAGGAAGCAAAAATCGATGGTAACCTTTGTACGGCCACTGGAAGTGATGACCGCGGAAGAACCAAGAAGGCGCGGGATGGCAGGGTGAGAATCCGCGCTCGAAAGAGAACATGGACCAAGCCGCGGAGAAGTGGGAGTGAAGCAAGAGCCTCGGACGTGCAAAGACACACGACCGCAGAACCGGATGTCAGGAAGGAACTCGGCCAATGAGCGCCCAGGGTGGACAGCGGTAATCAAGGAGGAGAACCGGGAGGACGCACCACACGAAGACAAAGATTCAAGGAAGAGTACAAGACTGCGTGCACCCAAGCCGTGGAGTAGAGGAAGAAGCAGTAGTAGAGTACGGAAATGTAGAAGTAGTCTGGTGTGAGTGATGAAGGACAAGACCTGCGGTGCGCCTAACGCACCGCGCCGAGTCTGAGGTAGGGAAGAGAGTGGAGGAAATAAACTTAGAGAGCTATATTTGGTGAATGTAAAAAGGCGGTGTAGCGAAGGAACTAGTATCTTTCTGTCTCTCTGTGACAAAAGGTAATCTATCCGCCATCTTATCTTGTGCCATCTGACTTAATGCAAGCCCGATTCCCCAACTTGTTCCGGATCAGATTGCCACCTCATGTCTCATTAATCCGTACGAGTGTCAATCAGGTTCACACTCTCGCTTCCCTTCTGAGATCCGCAGCTGCCGAAGAAGTGCTCTCCGCGGAGCACCTCTGCAGAGAACGAATTCTTCCTCTCTGAGTGTGTGCACATCTTGCAGCTCGATCCGCTTCCAATCCTGGGTCCAACAAGGATTCCACTAAGTGCTGTCACTACCAGGGAACACAAGTAGGATGAAGGGTGCTGCCAGCGACTCCGCGGCCTTGCGCACGACCACGGAACGGGGTTCCGCGGGCGGAAGAGTCAGAGGCCACGAGGTGGCGGACTCTCGTGTTGGTGAGGAGCGAGTTGCGGAGCACTGCCCACACGCGGGATCCCTAGGGTGTGAAGCATCCGCGGAAGACCAGGAGAGGCGGTGGAGGAGCAACGAACAAGTGCTGCACGGATCCGCGGAACAACGGAGTCGCGGAATAGACCAAGCGCGGAATCAAAGAGGCGCGGAACTGACCAAGCGCGAAACCCTAGAGCGCCGGAGGATAGTAGTGCGCGTTTAAATTGGGGGTATCAGTGTCATGGTGCGGTGAGCATGGACAATTCTTCGCTCTTTGCCAACAAAGCTGCACGTGCCTTCAGATTCTGTCATACATGTTGGCAGCCAGCTTCGTGCATCAGGACACGCGGAGGCGGCACCAGCACCATTCACACCAAGTTTCTGTACACCACTTCTTGCCGCAGCGTGCAGCCACACAGGCGAGTAGTAGAGACACCTCACCCACGCCCTCTCGCACGCCCGTCAGTTTGTCGCCAGGCGAGGACCCACTGGTAGAGCACCGAAGAGTCACTGAGTGGCTGGAACAGCTACAGTGGCGGCGTATCATGGACGCGCTACAGGACCGTGTGGAGGTGGAAAGCGTACACAGCCAAGACGTGCGCGGAGCCCACCAGCTCGAGGCCAACGACTCTATGGAACACAGGTGGTTTTCCAATGTGCCGCCGCATGTAGACGGACTCTCCGAGACCGGGAGGTCCTTGGCATACCAAGGACCAGTCTACCAGCGGCGCGGCGGAAGACAGCCGCCATGGGCAATAGAGGAGGATTACCTGCCATCCGCGCCGCTAGGAGGGATGGAAACCTCCCCGGCCCCATATGTCTCCAGAGTGCCAACCTTGGTGGCTGCCCACCGCCACCAACCGCAGCCGGGATGCATGTCGGTGGAACGCTCACCTTCAGCAAAGGGAGAGAAAGGGGTGAGACAGCCGCTGCGGGGAATATCCACCGAGCAGTTCAGCATGCCGCCTGCCATGCGAGAGACGGAGCAGCAACCCTACCGAGCCACAACAAAACAGACGGCGGTGGGTCAGCCAGCAGGCGCTGGAATTTCCATCGCAATGGAAGAAGTATCCCTCCAGGTGAATCCGAGGTCAACTGCTCTGGACACCCGAATAACGCCAAGCATGAGGGCAATGGCGAGTCACAACCCACAACGCACGAGGTGGCAAGGGGCACCCTAAGGGGAACAGAGATGGGGATGATACATCAACCCCTTCTGGCCCCACAGCCGCTACACGCAACTCATCAACCACTCGCAGGACCATAATCTCAGCCCAACCTAGGATTGCATGGGACTCTGTCATACGCGAGGCTTGTAACAACCTCCTCTACCGCAGCCCCGCCAGGTTGGATGATGACGGGCATATGGGCCACGCCCTCCGCGGCGGGAGTGACGCCGCAGACCCCTATGCAGTAGACACCGCCACAGCAACCGCCAGTCCCCATGACAGCGCAATTGATGCCCGTGACGGTTGGACACCCAGTCTATCATCAGCAGCCGATGGGTACCGCGCCAGCTAGAATTGCGGTCCATACACCACCACCTACCAGCCAGGTAGAGACAACCGTGTCCCACTCTGCCTATCCTGCGCTCCCGCTGAATCCAGGGACTGCTGCAACCCCTGCAGTACCTGCTACCATCCCTCTCTACCACTCTGTAGTGTCACATCCTCTACCTCAGGGCTACTGGCTGCCGGGTCCTACAGCCCCTGCTGCACCGAGCACACAAATACCGCCCCTTGGAACCACATTCTACTCCGCACCCTACGCGACGCAGGCGACCCCTGCGGCTCACAACTATGCCCTTCGAGCGACGACCCCAATGAGCAACCCCACACCAGCACCCCAGGGGCAGCCACAAACTAGCCACGTGGGTTATTCGGTGGTCGCAGCCTCATATCCGCTTCCAGCGGTGACATCCATGGCTAACCGGAACACTGTGCCCCAGCTGTAGTACGTACGCGCGTAACCAGCTAACATTCCGCAGCTGGACATCTTCAAGGGGACCCCTGAAGAGGACCCGTGGACATGGTTGAAGCAGATCACTGTACATGAAAGCATAGGGCGGATCCCACCAGATCTTTGTCTGGCCACCGCGGAGCTCCATCTCCAGGGCGCCGCGGAGGATTGGTACAATGCACGAGCGCCGTTCAACTCCTTCAAGGATTTTGGCAACGCGTTGATCAAGCGTTTTAAGCGCTTGACCAAGGAAGAAGCACTCCGCAAGATTGAAAAAGAAGTCATGCAGAAGGACACCAACATCCGTAGGTTTTGGATCATTTCCTCACTTGGGCATCGATAGCAAAGAACCCTCAAGGGGAAGGACTGCCGCTATGGGTCCTCCTGTAGAATCTCATCCGCGCACTCCCCGATAAGATCAGCAGTCTGATGATCTATGAGCGCTACCAGTCGCTGCAGGATGCGGTGCAGGATGCCATGGCCATTTCTACACGGCAGCGATCTACGCGACAGCATCAGGGTGGAGATTCTCATACTCTAGCACCAGCAGCACAGGCCTCTCAGCCCAAGCCAAAGGCGTGTTACACCTACCAGAACGTGAAGCACATCGCTCGAGACTACCCGTGCAAGCGACAAGGTGCTCCGCAGACCGATCCCACGCAGCAGGACCCTATGATGCAACAGTGGCAGCGGTATCATAATCAACCATGGGAAGACCAGCACCATCAGCAGCAGATGCCAGCTGGGCGGCAGGCACTAGATCATCAAACCCAGACTGCCCGGGCGGGCAGGGTATTCTACCAACCCCACAAGCATCCGCGAACTCTACGAGCAGAGCCCGCAACGGCGAGCTGGGGTTGCCGATGGCGGAGGATGAGACCACAGAATCGCCTCCCACTACGGCGGAGACCACTCTAATCGCACGAGCCCAAGAATTAGGCTTACGCAAATGGAATCTACAGATGGCAGCCAGCGTACAGGAAGATGTGCGGCGCAAGGCACAGGCCGCAAGGGAGCGCTTCCAGGAGGCAGTTGATAATCGTACCGTCGTGCTGGAGAAACGACGAGAGAAGAAACCACCACTCGTAGTGGAAAAGCAACCTGCCCCATCTTCGCAGATACCCCTTACAGCTCTAGCGGTCGCGGAGGCAACCAACGACCCCGTTCAATGCCTATTTACCCACCCCATTGCGGAAGTAATTTTTTTTTAGCTCCTCCGCATTCATCCTGAGATTGCATCGCAACTTAAGGAGGAGTTTGCCAGGGCCAATCAACGCCTCCAAGTTGTGGGCATCTCCCTCAACTGTACCACGCCTACATCCGGCACACAGTACACCCGCTGTACAGTGCCCGACACTTCATTAGCATTAAGCCTCGCGGAAGAAGAGTGAGGGTAGGCACCGCAGCCCCTGGAACCACCGCGACGGGATGACAACCACTACGAGGTCGCCTGCTGCATGGTTTGGATATGTGGAAGGAAGTTCTTGGTCATCATCAACACGGGGGCCACTCACACCACTATGGTGTTCCGCGTCCTTCTGGTGGTCGGATGGGCAGGCCGCATCCTCCCCACGTGCCGCATTTTCACCAACTCGGTGGGCGGAATGGACTATGGAGATGGGGAATTTCACGGCCTCCCAATGCAGGTGGGACCCCTTCATGAACCATTGAACGTCCAAGTAACGCGAGCCAGAACGTATGACGTACTCCTGGGTATGGATTACCTGGTGCCGCGGCAGGTCAACCTCCTCTCTTCCTTTGGGATCATGCAACTCAGCTCTGCACTTGGAGAGGAAGCGTTTTGCCCCATCACCATCGGCGACAGGGTAGCGGTAACTGTAACTGGCAGCGCATCCTTCTCCCTCTTGGATGCTACGGCCAAGGACTCTCAAGCCCATGCAAGCAGCTCGCAACCTCTCATAGCAAATTTGCCTGTCGAGGAACAGGTCACAGAAGGTGAATGGAAGGACCTCGCGGAGCAGTCAGCTGAGCCCGAAGTACAGACCAACCTGCTAGGGCTGTGGCATAGGGGACAACGAGTCCTAGGAGATGGACATCCACTCAAGGAAAAAGAAGAGTTCTACCCACTCCGCGAAACAGCACCATCACCACCATCGCGATGGGATCACATGCTCCACTCACGACTTTCTCTTGCACAAAAGCAGGATTTTTGTAACCTGCTAGATGCATTTGTGGACATCTTCGCTAGGTCCGCGGTTGACGTGGGGGCCATGGAAGCTTTCCACATCATCTCCACGGGGGACTCCGCGCCCACGAAACAGAAAGTACGATGCATCCTCCCTGAGCAGGAGAAGATCATCACTGATGGGCTCGCGGAGCTCAAAGCGCAAGGGGTGATCGTCCCAATCGTCAGTCCCTGGCATGCTAACTTGGTCATCGTGAGGAAACCAGATGGGTCCAAACGGTTTTGCGTCAACTTCCGCGACCTCAACCGTGTGATCGAGGAGGATGCGTACCCCATGCCACTAATCGTCGACATACAGGAGCGACAGCAGGGCCGCGGATGGTTCGCAAAGCTCAACGTCAAGGCTGCCTTCCATGCTGTCCCCATGCACCCAGACTCCATCGCCAAGACCGCGTTTGTGAGGGACCAGAGGGACTATATGCGTTCACGCGTATGCCCTTTGGACTCCACAATGCCAGCGCATCATTTCAGCGGGTCATGGACTCCACTCTCCGCGGCATCCCTAACGTCAGTTGCTACATCGATGATATCATGGTTGCAGCCCACACCTTTGAGGAGTTGTTCTCCTCCCTGGCTGCTGTCTTTGATACCCTCCGCAGGGCTAACCTGAAGCTTAAGGCAGCCAAGTGCTCTATCGGAGCAGCGGAAATGGAGTTCCTTGGCTTCGTGATGAGTGCGGATGGTATCAAGACTGACCTGGAGAAGATCGCGGCAGTATAGGAATGGAGCCAGCCCACTTCCGCGGGGCAAGTCAAGATTTTCCTGGGCTTTGTCTCCTTCTACAGGAAGTTTTTCCGTGACCACGCGCGCATCATCAAGCCGCTCCAGGAGTTGACACACCAGGATGTGCCGTTTGACTGGACATCAGAATGCGCGGATGCCTGGAAGGAAATCAAGCACCGCCTGGTTACCGCGCCCATGCTCCAGTTCCCCAACTTCAACCTCCCATTTTCCATCACCACTGATTGGTCGCGGGACGGGCTTGGTGCTATTCTATCCCAGACAATGCAGGAACCCACACAAAAGGTGATTGCCTACGCCAGTCGTTCCCTCACTGAAGGAGAGCGGAAGTACCCATCGGTGAAGGGCGAATGCTTGGCTGTCCTTTGGACACTCCAACACTTCCGCAACTACATAAAGAATGGCAAGCCCTTCACGGTTTTCACGGACCATCAGGCCCTCCAATGGCTCCTCATCACTCAGAACCATGAAGGCATCTTAGCCAAGTGGGCACTCCTCCTGCAGGGCTACAACATGAAGATCAAGTACCAACCTGCGGCTGCCAACCGCAACGCGGATGCCCTGGCTGGCCAGAACATGATTATGCACCTCTGAATGCAGCGGAGGCACCTCCAAAAACTGCCGATGATATCCCTGACGTCAGGAAACCACCTCCAACCACTGAAGCAGAATGGGCGGGGGTGGCAAGAGAATTTGATGAGGAGGAACAGGAGGTTGCCTTGCAACTCCTTAATGAACTCGACCCCACCGCGGAGTTGGCACCCGCGGAGACCTTACCAGCCCTCTCCATGTCTGGGCTACAGCTTGGTCGCAGGTACAACCCCACTAATCGCGGTTGGACGCTGGAGGAAATCACACCCCATCTCCCCCCACAACATGCGCCTTCGCGAACCTCGNTGCTACATGTGGATATGCGGACGCAGGTTCCTGGCCATCGTGGATACCAGTGCCACACACACCAAGATTGCACTCCGGATGGTCCACTCGCTTCACATGCAGCACCTCATCCAGCCCACTTGACTCCGCTTCTCTATCTCCACCGGGGAAATCAACGCGCCGCTCGGACAGATCGCGGGCCTCCCCACACAGGTGGAAAACGTACATGCGGCACAAACCGTTCAGGTTTGCGACGTCCGCACATACGACATACTGCTCGTGGCAGATTGGCTCGCGTCGCGCCAAGCGGATATATTGCTCGGCGTAGGCATCCTCAATCTCATTTTGAGTTTCGGTATTCGATCATTCACTCCACTTTTTACTTTGCATCAACCATCTCCTCGCACAGCCTTCTCCACCCTCGAGTCAGCTCTCACTGGTACCCGACACACTTGACGGATAACGCAAATCTGGGCTCTCGCCCGCGGAACATCCGACATGGCACGCAACCAAGGCACGGAGTCTGCGCCTTCGTCGCGGGGGGGGGGGAGGGTCCTCCCGATGACAGCTACGTCGCCCTGCTCTTAACACGGGCGCGGGACACCGCCCGGCACGAACACCAACACCACCAACGGGGACGGTAGCTCTACCGCGGCCGGGTCCCACGACAAGGACTGCACCAGTAAGGACACCAGCACCGCACACGGCCGCAACAGGCGTGTCCCGACCTGGCTCTGTGACAAGAACACCGCCAACACTGGTCACGGCCACCCCAGCAGCGGCTGCGGCCTCGCCGTGGCCCAGCCCTGCCGCAGGGACAACCTTGACACCAACCACAATACCGGCAGCGGCAATCCCACCACGGTCTAGCCTCGTGGAAGGAACACCGACACAGGTCACGCCGCCTGCGGCCAAGTCACCGGGCCCGTCACGACAGGGCCCGGCCACAAGCACACCGACGCGGATCCTCAAGCACATGGGGCCAGTGGCAGGAGCAATGCAAGCAGTGGTAAGAACAACCGTTACACCAACACCAAGCCAGAAGGATGGGGCCCGGGCCCTAATTACCCTAGTCCCCTCCCCGGCTACGACGGCGCTCTCTCACTTGTCGCCGACCTCGTGCGGTAGCCAAACTGGACAACCCGCACGCCCCCTGCTAGGCACGGGAACTGTGATGGAAGGGGCAAGAACGCACCTCAAAGAAAGCTCGGGGGATAGCGGGGAGCAGCCCAAGGAAGCCCTAATGCTTGA
Organism: Penium margaritaceum; assembly: GCA_023375785.1. Lineage (NCBI taxonomy): Eukaryota > Viridiplantae > Streptophyta > Zygnematophyceae > Desmidiales > Peniaceae > Penium > Penium margaritaceum. Next base: position 722,995 of record SZWC01000038.1, on the reverse strand, counting down.
AGTAGTGAGCAACGTCATGCTCCAACTGCTGACAGAGATTATGGAAGTGATCCGCGCGGAGTTCGCGAATTCACTATTCGGTAAGATGTGGCAGATGGTGCTGAAGGGAGCAGCAACGGGGGTGCTAGCCCTCGGATTGCACAAGAGGCATGTGCTTCTGCTAGAAAATACAGGCGCAGAGCGCTTTGTCTTGGCATTGCGGGACAGCCTGAGCATCAAACCAGGGATGGCCAGTGACATGACCGGCGTCGTGGAACTATTGGACACCGAGCGGGCGGACCCATCACTGGAGGCTGCTCGATTGTGGTGGAACAGGGTGCGGAGGGACCAGTGGAGCAGTCCGGAGAGACGTTACGTGCATCTGCTCCAGGAAAGGGCCAAAGCCCTCATTCTGTACCACGTGGACGACCAGGCTCCCGAATCGGCGGATGCACTGCGACGAAGATCCGCGGCAGATGAGTGGAGGTGGGGATACTTGCTCAACCTCTACTACGCCAGATGGAATGTTCAATACCCGCAAGAGGAGAGATCGGGGCTTGCTGCAACTAAGGTGCCGGAGGGACGCTGGATGGAGGCCATGGAAAAGTGTTGGACGCTGACACTCCGGAATGTGATACGCACCAGGGTGGCGATAGCCGTTGCGGAAGTACACTGGACCATGGTACGAGAGAAAGGACTACATCTCAAGCAAGAGGAGGTGCAACAGTGGGCCAAGGAGGCGGCGGAAATATGCCGGGAAGATAAGAGTAGGAGGGATGCGGAGGTGGAAGAGGCCTGAGGATGTACCCAACCCATCCCTTAGTTGCAGCAGATGTAAGAACGCCTGCGGAAGGAATGGGAGGAGGAGGCAGCTAAAGCACATCGGGCGGCCGCAGAGTCCATGGCGATAGAGGCCCGATTGGCCAAGGAGCGGGAAGCGGTGGCTAAGGCAGATACCAAAGCTACGGAGGAACTTATAAGGGAGATCATGGGGGAGGCAGAGGTAGCAGCAGCAGCGGCACCAGAGGCAACGGTACAAGAAAAAGAGGTAGTAGCAGCGGTGGCAGAAGCAACGACAGCAGCGATAGAGGAGGCAGCAGCAGCAGCAGCCACAGAGACACAAGTAGTAGCAGAAACACTGGTAGCCGCAGAGGCGGCTGGAGTAGGAACAGGTAGCACAACGTTAGAGACAGCAAGGGAAACAACAATACCCAGGGTAGCGGCGAGGCAGGCAGCAGCAGAACAAGAAAAACAGAAGGGGAAGAGGTACAAAGCTGGTGCCAAGTGCCACTGCCCGGAGCTATCCGCTGGTGCCCTCCGGCAGAAGGCACAAATCCAGGCCCGAGTGGCGGCAGTGGTGCGGAAGGCAGCAACTAGGCTATTCCAGACCAGAACAACAGCGCTAACAACAGACACCAGCCGAAGTGAGGAGCTGGGGCAGACTCTCCAAGAGTCCACTCCTGCTCTAAAAGGAAAGAGGAAGGTGGAAGTGGCAGCGGCCGCGGCCGCGGAGCCACGGAAGGAGAAGCAGCCTCGCACAGATGAAGGCTCCAGTCCCAACATCACTCCGGAGCAGTTAGCGCAAGCCCAACGGGAGGCCGCGCAAGCAGCGGAGCTCCTGATGACAGTCTTCCGCAAAGTCCAGATGCAAGCGGAAATGGTGTCGGCCCCACTGCGGCCTGTCTTGGGAGAAACCACCACAGTAGCCGTCCGCAAAGGGGCAGAAAAAAAGGCACGCATGGAGAAAGAGGCGGCAGTGATGGTGGTCTCCGAGATTAGTGAATCGCCGGGAGGCTCGGAAGAGGAGCAGCCCATCACACGCAGCCATGGACTACTAAGGGCTCAGGGAGCGTCTTCGCAGAGAAAGGAAGAAGTGATTGAGCTGCACCGCGTCGGTGGACGCGGCAGATGACCAAGCGGCCCCGTTGAGAGCAGGCTGCGAGACCAGTGGGATGAAGGGGAACTTCAAGCGGTTGGAATCCTTCGGCTGTTCCCTACACCTGATTCTTGGGACAGAGAGCCGCCGGTCTACGACAAGGAGAACCGCAAAAAGTTCAAGGTGATGAAAGCGGAATAGGATGGAAGGCGAGCGCGCGAACTACCGGCAAGAGTATCAAAGACAAAGCAAAACCCGGGGGAAGCGGGGGCAGAGAAAGCAAGGAGGAAGGGGCCCATGGAGACAGAGGACTGGCAAATCTGGCAGACCGCCCACATCCTTCTCCGCGCCAGCAGCAAAGAGTAGTAGAAAGCGGAGGTGTAGAAGGTGTACGCGGATCTAGAAATACGGCTGGATGTGGAGTTCGACCGGAGGAAAAAAGGTTGACCTGGCTCGTCTGTGCGAGCAGTATGCATGGGGATGGCCGCCTCTGGAGATTAACTCCGCGCGTCTTGTGGGTACCCCCGCCTACGTTGCAAAGGGCAGTTGTGGAAGCCTACCACCACCATCACCACACTAGTGCGCAAGCACTGAAGGATCGCCTGACGCCCATCATCCACGTGCCGAACCTGGCGGCCCTCGTCAAAGAGGTGGTGCAGCACTGCGCCCCTTGTGAGCGAGCACGGAAAGCCACACCTCGGGACCAGCCGTTGTTCCAACCCTCTCCTATCGGCGAGCTGCTGGAGAAGATCATCATCAACTTCCACGGCCCCCGCGCGCACCGCGACCAAGGGAATTGGTACTGGATTGCATCGGTGGACCACTTCACAAAGTTCCTTTGGGTCCGTGCTATGCCTAACAAGAGCTCAGTCACCGCGGCAAGGTTCATCCGCGAGGAAATCTCTTACCGTTTTGGTAGATGCAGCGTGGTGCACTATGACAACGGCACAGAGTTCATGGGGGCCTTCAGAGAGAAGCTTGAGGAGTGAGGGGTCCGCCATGTACACTCCGGGCGGTACAGGCCAGAGTCCCAGGGGCAAGTGGAGCGGGTGCATGAAATAATTGAGCGACCAGTGGCCACCGCGAAGGGTAGCAGCTGGGCAGAGAAGTTGAAGAAGACGGCGCACTTCATCAACAGAACACCCAGCCGTGCAACCTCCTTCTCACCCCACACGCTGCTCTTTGGACAGCCACCGAGGGCGGCAATGGGCATGCCCCAGAAGCCGCTGAAACTACCACTAGCTTCGGAGGAGCAAGAGAAGCTCTCGGAGGAAGAGAAGGACAAGGAGGTCGCGGAATGGTTCCACGAGCGCTGTGAGAGGACAAAGGCCATGCTGGCAAAGGCGCGGTTGAGGGGTTCTTTCTCTGCCTGGTGCGGATGCGATGCGGCCAACCGCCGGCTGAACCATGGGCCCATCAAAGAGGGCCACTTGGTGTATCTCCGCCCCTTCCCCAATGCAGGGCGAGAGGCAGGGGAGCCGTGGGAGGTGTACCGCGTGGCTAGCGTTGAGGCGGGGCAGGTATGGCTGGAAGGACCGGAAGGGTTTAGCGACCGCAGTTATCCGGCCACGGAGTTTGTGTTGCTGCCACCAGCATGGCAGATGCACATCCCCGGGACGGGAGGTCGCCTACCGCCTCTGGGACAGCGGAAGGGCTCGCGAGGATGGAGAGCGGAGGAGCTACTGGACGTTTGTGAAGAGCAGGTATCGCAGCAAGAGCAAGAGTGGAGCCAAGAACCAGAGGAGGTCAAGGAGGAGGAATCCGATGTCTGCAAAATGGCCGCAAAGGAGGTGAGGAAGGAACAACGGCAAGAGCAGTCACGGTGGGGGCAGTAGCGGGAGCAGTAGGAGGAAAGACGGCAGGAGAAGAGGGAGCAGCAGGACGGGAGGAAGAGGGAGGAGTCTAAAGGTAGGCTCCAGCCATAGCCTGAGCAGACATCAGCGGGGGTGGCCCAGCAACAACCCCATAAAGCACCATCGCGGACTAAGGTGCCGATAAGCCCTAAGGCCCTGGCCGAATACAGGGGCCCGTGTCTATGGTGCGGAGAAGATCTCCCTACTGAGCCACTCCTAAAGGTGGTGTACCGGGTGTGCAGGAATCCCGCGCACCAGTATGTCGGCGGAACCTCCAAGACTTGCATAGGAAGAAATCGCACTTGCCTGTGATGCTTGAAGGAGGCCGCTGAGAAGGAGGCCGCAAAGAAAAAGGATGAGGAAGAGGGAGCATGACCCGACGCTAGGGGAGCACCACCCCGCGAAAGGTGGGACCCTGAAGAGGAGGAGGAGGAAATGGACAAAGAAGAAGAAGGGCCATCTGAGCGAAGAAGGGGTCCGCGCACCGTCTTCAGAGCCACGATGAGGCAGTGGTAGGCGGAGGGACGGGTCGTAGCAGAAGAAAGAAGAAGGAAGGAGCGAGAAGAGAAGAAATGTGCCCAGTGCGGCCAGTGGTGGGGAGTAGCGGTATAGGATTGTGGCAGATGTCTCCGCAAAATTTGTACTGGTTGCCTAGTACCACCTCGTGACGGGTGCGGAGGACGACGCGGGGATGCGGTGTGCAGAAGGTACAAGGAGGAGATCGAGAAACAACGAGGGGTCCGCAAGGCACCTCGAATGAACGAGGAGGAAGAAGCGGAAGAATCGAAGGAGGAGATGCCTAGGGAAGAAGGGCATCAATCTGCAGCATGTCCTACAGGCCTGAGAACGGTGTAGGATGGGGAAAGGTGTGTTATCTGCACGAGGTCTACACACCGCGATTGCCTCATAATGGGTAGCTCTGCTTGGAAGGGCCAATGTCACCAGTGTGTGGGCAACGAGCTCCTTGAAACAGACTGCTACCTCAGCTTCATTGCGGAGACCTGAGAACCCGCATGCGCTGCCCGCCGGGAAGGGATGGCGGAGTTTGGGAAAGGATGTGGCATGTGCATGAGGATATGCCACCAGCGCTGCGGCAAGAGAGGCAAGGAAGGGGTGTGGACCTGCCACCGCTGTCTTGCTCAGCCCAGCAAAGAGAATTGGGGAGCAGAAAACTCCGGGCTTCGTTGCTAAGGAAATGGGTGCATGGGGATCCTTACGGGGGCGGCATGTCACTATGAGCACTGCGGAGGATGGGCCCACGCATAGTGTGCCACAGAGGTGGGAAGGAATGAGGAGGGACTAGCAATGTACCGCTGCACTAGCTGTAGGACATATGAACGAATCCCGCACTGCTCTACCTACAAAAAGAAACTGGGCGCGGAAGACATCACTGTAGGAGCCAGGTGTGAGGGGTGCCAGCTATATGTGCATCAGGAGTGCTCCGCGAGATATCAGCGAGAGGGCAGAGAAGCGGAGACATACTGCCGCCCTTGCCAACTACGGCAGCGGCCAGGTCCTCAAGGGAAGTTCACACGCCTACTGCGCTGAGGAGACTCTAGGACACAGTCTTGGAAAAGGGGGGGGTTGGGCGAATCAGTGTCAGGCGGAGATCCACCGCACCTCCGTTGGGAGGAAGATGGATCTGCGGAGGAGAGTCGCCGCGACCCACAAGTCCGCAAAAAGAGGCAGCGGCGACCACAGATCCGCGGAGGAGGATGAAGGGGAGGCCGCGGAGCAATGGAGAACATGCAAGGGGTGCTGGCTCCCGCAACAAGGTTGCGCTAGAGTGTGGGGTGGCACGGAATCCATTGGCGGTGGAGGATGAGAGGCGGGAAAAGTTGCCGCCAGGTAGAAAAAATTGATGGTAACCTTTCTACGGCCATTGGAAGTGATGACCGCGGAAGAACCAAGAAGGCGTGGGATGGCAGGATGAGAATCCGCGGTGGAAAGAGAACATGGACCGAGCCGCGGAGAAGTGGGAGTGAAGCAAGAGCCTCAGACGTGCAAAGACACACGACGGCAAAACCGGATGTCACAAAGGAACTCGGCCAATGAGCGCCCAGGGTGGACAGCGGCAATCAAGGAGGAGAACCGGGAGGACGCACCACATGAAGACAAAGATTCAAGGAAGAATACAAGACCGCGTGCACCCAAGCCGCGGAGTAGAGGAAGAAGCAATAGTAGAGTAGGGAAATGTGGAAGTAGTCTGGTGTGAGTGATGAAGGATGAGACCCGCGGTGCGCCTAACGCACCGCGCGGAGTCTGAGGTAGGGAAGAGAGTGGAAGAAGGAAACTTAGAGAGCTAGATTTGGTGAATATAAAAAGGCGGTGTAGCAGAGGAAGTAGTATCTGTCTGTCTCTCTTTGACAAAAAACAATCTATCCGCCATCTAATCTTGTGCCATCCGACTTAATGCAAGCCCGATTCCCCGACTTGTTCCGGATCAGATTGCCACCTCATGTCTCATTAATCCGTGCGAGTGTCAGTCAGGTTCACACTCTCGCTTCCCTTCTGAGATCCGCAGCTGCCGAAGAAGTGCTCTTCGCGAAGGTGCTCTGCGGAGAACAAATTCTTCCTCTCTGAGTGTGTGCACATCTTGCTGCTCGATCCGCTTCTAATCCTGGGTCCAACAAGGATTCCACTAAGTGCTGTCACTACCAGGGAACGCAAGCAGGGTGAAGGGTGCTGCCAGCGACTCCGCGGCCTTGCGCACGACCACGGAACGGGGTTCCGCGGGCGGAAGAGTCAGAGGCCACGAGGTGGCGGACTCTTGTGTTGGTGAGGAGTGAGTCGCGGAGCACTACCCAACCGCCGGATCCCTAGGGTGTGAAGCATCCGCGGAAGACCAGAAGAGGCGGTGGAGGAGCAACGAACAAGTGCTGCACGGATGCGCGGAACGACGGAGTCGCGGAACAGACCAAGCGCGGAATCAAAGAGGCGCGGAACTGACCAGGCGCGGAACCGGAGAGCGCCGGAGGAGAATAGTGCACGGCAGAATTGGGGGTATCATGCACATAGAACAACCAAACTAGGCATGTGACACTGAGCATGACCAACGAGTTTCAATATGGGTGGTCAACGTTCACAACCATAACACATGTCAAAAATGGTGAGAGGGGGGAACAGAGGTTTTGGAATTTTAGTTTTCAGCTAGCAAGTACAACAACCTTCAATAAGTACTAGCACGGTGTGGCTACCATGCACAATGACCGGCCAAAGGAGGCATATGTACTTCCTTTGACAAGAGACATCCAGTGTGTATGGTGAACGTTGACAACACGTAATACGAGTCACAAATGGGCAGAGGGGGGGCACGATGGTTTGGGACCATCACCTAGCAAGCACAAGGACCTTCAATAAGTAGTGACACGGCGTGGCTACCATGTACAGTGACCAACCAAGGTATGTATATGTCACTGGCCATGACCAAAGAATGTCACAACGTATGGTCAACTTTGAAAACTCATGACACGCGTAAGAAGTGGTGAGAGGGGGAAACAATGGGCTGTGAATACTAGTTATTGACTAGCAAGTACAAAGACCGTCAGTATGTAGTGGCACAGCATGGCTATCATGCACAGTGACCAACCAAAGCATGCATATGTCACTGACCATGACCAAATCGTTTCACTTCAAATGGTCAACGTCGACAACTCACAATAAGAGTCGCACATAGTCCAAGGGGGTTACAATGGTTTGGAAACATTCGCTATTAACTAAAAAGCACAAAGACTTTCAATATGTAGTGACACGGCTTTGCAACCATGTACAGTGACGAACCAATGTAGGCATATGCAACTAACCATGACCAAACGATTTTCATTGTGTGTCGTGAATGATGAGAACTCGTAACACGAGTCCCAAATGGTCAATGAGGGAAACAATGGGTTTGGAACACAAGATATCAACTAGCACTTTCAAAGACCTTCAACAAGGAGCACGGTGTTGCTAGCGTGCACACTGACCAACCAAAGGATGCATACGTCACAGACTATGACCAAAGAATTCCACCATGTGTGTTCAATAATGACGACTCATAACACGAGTCAAAAATGGTCAGAGGGATAGACAATGGATTGGGAACCCTATGTAGCAACTAGAAAGCACAAATAACTTCAATAAGTGGTGGCACGGTGTGGCTGCAAAGCACACGTAACAACCAAACTAGCTATATGTCACTGACCATGACCAAAGAATTTCAATATGAGTGGTCAACGTTCACAACACGTAACACAAGTCACAAATTGTCACAGAGGGAAACAATGGTTTTGGAATATTAGTTTTCAACTAGCAGGTAAAACGACATGCAATAAGAGGTAGTACGGTGTGGCTACCATGCACAATGACCGGTCAGACTAGGCATATGTACTGCCTTTGACCAAAGAAATCCGATACGTTGACAAATCATGATACGAGTCACAAATGCTCAGAGGGGGAAACAATGGTAAGGGAACACCAAGTATCAACAAGCAAGCACAAGGACCTTCAATAGGTAGTGGCACCCTGTGGCTACCATGTATGGTCAACTTTGACAACTCATACTACGAGTAACAAGTTTTCAGAGGAGGAAACAATGGTTTGTGCATACTAGTTATTGACTAGCCAGTACAAAGACCTTCAATATGTAGTGGCAGAGTGTGGCTAGCATGCACAGTGACCGACCAGAGTATGCATATGTCACTGACCATGACCAAAGAATTTCACTTCATGTGGTCAACGTTGACTTTTCACAACAAGAGTCAGAGATAGTCAAAGGGGGTAACAACGGTTTGGCAACACTAGCTACCAACTATAAAGCACAAAGACGTTCAATATGTAGGAACACGGCGTGGCAACCAAGCACAGTGACAAACCAATGTAGGCATATGCCACTAACCATGAACAAACGAGTTTCACAGTGTGTGGTCAACATTGAAAACTCATAACACGAGTCACAAATGGTTAGATGGGGAAACAATGGGTTGGGAACACTAGTCACCAACTAGCAATTACAAAGACCATCAACAAGTAGTGGCACGGTGTGGCTAGTGTACACATTAACCAATGAAAGGACGCATATGTTACAGACTATGAGCAAAGACGTCCACTATGTGTGGTCAACATTGACAACTCATAAAACAAGTCACAAATGCTCAGACAAAGAGACAATGGTTTGGAAACCCTATGTATTGACCAGAAAGGGCAAGTTACTTGACTAAGTAGTGGCACGGTGTGGCTACTATGTACACCAAACAACCAAACTAGGCATATGTCACTGACCATGACCAAAGAATTTCAATATGGGTTGTGGTCAACGTTCACAATCCATAACACGAGGCAAAAATAGTCAGATGAAGAAACAATGGTTTGGAAACACTAGGTATCTCCTAGCAAGTACAAAGACCGTTTGTATGTTTTGACACGGTGTGGCTACCGTGCACAATGACCTATCCAAGGAGGCATACATTACTCATCATGACCAAAGAAGTCGAGTGTGTGTGGTCAACGTTCACAACTCATAATACAAGTCAAAAATGGTCAGAGCGAGAAACAATGGTTTAGGAATACTCGGTATCGACTAGCAAGTACAAAGCCCTTCAATTAGTAGTGGCACAGTGTGGCTACCATGCACAATGACCAACCAAAGTATGCTTGTGTCACCGGACATTATCAGAAGAATTCACTATGTGTTGTCAACTTTCTTTCGTACGGCTGGTAAATCGGAGTAACGGTTGAGATGTTATTCAATTTTGAAGTTGAAAAATCTGCTATTCCGTCTAAGTCAATTGTTTATGAAAGAAAACACTATGTTATCATTCACATTTTTGAGAAACATGCTTTAATGTTACATCTACTATTTTTCATCCTCTACCCACAAGAACTCATGTTACATCATTTGGAAATCATATGAGTACCATGTGAGTTTGCTTAGTGGTTATAGAGTTAGATTCTGGAGTGGTAGGTCCTGTGGGGGGGGGGGGTGTTGTGATACCTCAACTATACCTTTGAGCCTTTGCCGTGGAGGGATAGGGGGGGGGAGGGTGTCATAATGCGGTCGCAAATCTGTCTTCCAGGTCACCCACAGAAAATCCCTCTAGTAGGGTGGGAGGGAATACTCCAGTGAGGCTACCTACGCACAACAAATCAGCAAAAAGCAACTTGGTGTCCAAGGGAGAAACCTTTTGCTAGTTATTGACAAGCAAGTGCAAAAACCTTCAATGATTAGTGGCAAGGTGTGGATACCATGCACAACGACCAACCAGATTAGGCATGTGCCACTTACCATTACTAAAGAATTTTACTATGTGTGGTTAACGTTGCCAACCCATGATACGGGTCACATATTATTAGAGTGGGAAACAGCGGGTTAGGACTACTAGATACCGACGAGCAACTACGAAGATCTTCAATAACTAGTGGCACGGTGTGGCTACCATGCACAATGACCAACCAAAGCATGCATGTGTCACTGACCATGACCAAACAATTTCGCCATGATGGGTCAACGTTGACAACTCTTAACACGAGTCATCAATGGTCAGAGGAGGAAAAAATGGGCTGGGAGTACTAGGTATCGACTAGCAAGTACAAAGACCTCAATAAGTAGTGGCACGGCTACCATGCAAAATGACCAACCAGAGTATGCATATGTCACTGAACATGACCACAAGAGTTTCACTGTGCGTGGTTGACATAGACAGCTCATAATACGAGTCACAAATGGTCAGAGGGGGGAACAATGGGTTGGGAATACTAGATATCGACTAGCAAGTACAACGACATTCAATAAGTAGTGGCACCGTGTGGCTTCCATGTACAATGACCAACCAAAGTAGGCATATGTCACTGACCATGACCAAAGAACGTCACTATATGTGGTCACCTTTGACAACACATAACATGGGTCACAAATGGTCAAAGGGAGAAACAACGGTTTGTGAATACTAGTTATCGACTAGCAAGGTCAATGATCTTCAATATGCAGTGGCACAATGTGGCTACCATGCACAGTGACCAAACAGAGTATGCATATCTCATTGACCATGGCCAAAGAATTTCACTTCATGTGGTCAACGTTCACAACTCACAACAATAGTCACATGTAGTCTGAGGGGATAACAATGGTTTGTGAACACTCGCTATCAACTAGAAAGCACAAAGACCTTCAATACGTAGTGACATGGCGTGGCAACCATGTACACTGACAAGCCAATGTAGGCATATGCCACTAACCATGACCAACAGAGTTTTACAGTGTGTGGTCAACGTTGAAAACTCATAACAAGAGTCACAAACGCCCAGAGGGGGAAACAATGGGTTGGGAACACTAGTTATGAACTAGAAAGTACAAAGACCTTCAACAAGTAGTGGCACCGCGTTGCCAGCGTGCACAGTGACCAACCAAATGATGCATTCATCCCTAACTATGACCAAATAAATCCACTCTGTGTGGTTAACATTGACAACTCATAACACGAGTCACAAATGGTCAGAGGGAGAGAAAATGGTTTGGGAACCCTATGTATTTTCCAGAAAGGACAAAGAAAATTGATACATGGTGGCACGTTGTGGCTACTATGCACACCAAACAACCAAACTAGGCATATGTCACTGACCATGACCAAAGAATTTCAGCATGGGTGGTCGACGTTCACAACCCTGAACACGATTCATAAATGGTCAGAGGGGGAAACAATGGTTTCAGAATATTAGCTTTCAACTAGCAAGGACAACGACCTCTAATAACTAGTAACACAGTGTGGCTGCCATGAACAATGACCGACCAAAGTAGGCACATGTACTGCCTTTGACCAAAGAAATCTGCTTTGTGTGGTTAACGGTGACAGCTCGTAATACAAGCCATAAATGGTCAAAGGGGGGAACGATGGTTTGGGAACACTAGGTATCAAATAGCAAGCACTAGGACCTTAAGTAAGTAGTGGCACAGTGTGGCTACCATGTACAATGACCAACCAAAGTAGGCATATGTCACTGACCATGACCAAAGAATGTCACTATGTGTGGTCACATTTGACAACTCATAATACAAGTCACAATTTCTCAGAGGGGGAAACAATGGTTTGTGAATACTAGTTATTCACTAGCCAGTACAAAGACCTTCAATGTATAGCAGCACGGTGTGGCTACCATGCATAGGGACCAACCAAAAAATGCATATGTCAATTACCACGACCAACAAAATGTACTTCATGTGGTATATGCTGACAACTCACAACAAGAGTTACAGATTGTAAAATGGGATAACAATGGTTTGGGAACATTAGCTACCAACTAGATAGTACAAATACCTTCAATACGTAGTGACACGGCGTGGCAACCATGTACAGCAGCAAACCAAAGTAGGCATATGCCGCTAACCATGACCCAAAAAAAATCACAGTGTGTGGTCAATGTTGAAAACTCATGACACGAGTCACAAATGGTCAGAGGGGGAAACAATGGGTTGGGAACACTAGTTATCAAATAGCAAGTACAAAGACCTTCAACAAGTAGTAGCATGGTTTGGCTAGCATGCACAGTGACCAACCAAGGGACGCATACGTCACTGACTATGACCAAAGGAGTCCACTATGTGTGGTCAACATTGACAACTCATAACACGATGCAAAAATGGTGAGAGGGAGAGACAATGGATTGGGAACCCTGTGTGGCGACTATTAAGGACAAAAAACTTCAATACTTAGTGGCACGCTGTGGCATACATACACAGCAAACAACCATGATAGGCATGTGTCACTCATCATGACCAACGTATTGCAATATGGGTGGTCAATGTTCACAACCCATAGCACGAGTCAAAAATAGTCAGAGGGGGAAACAATGGTTTTGGAATAATAGTTTTTAACTAGAAAGTACAACGACCTTCAATAAGTAGTAGCACGGTGTGGCTACCATTCACAGTGACCAACCAAAGTAGGCACATGTACTGCCTTTGACCAAAGACATTCGCTGTGTGTGCTGAATGTTGAAAACTCATGATATGAGTCACGAATGGTCAGAGGGGGGAACGATGGTTTGGGAAGGCCAGGTATCAACTAGCAAGCACAAGGACCTTCAATAAGTAGTGGCACGATGTGATTACCATGTACAATGACCAACCAAACTAGGCATATTTCACTGACCATGACCAAAGAATGTCACAATGTGTGGTCAAATTTGACAACTCATAACACGAGTCACAAATGATCAGAGGGGGAAACAATGGTTTCTAAGTATTGGTTATTGACTAGCAAGTACAAAGATTGTCAATATGTTGTGGCAATGTGTGGCATCCGTGCACAATGACCAACCACAGTATGCATATGTCACAGACTATGACCAAAGAATTTCACTTCATGTGGTCAACGTTGACAACTCACAACAAGAGTCACACTTAGTCAAATGGGGTAACAATGTTTTGGGGACATTAGCTATCAACTAGAAAGCACAAAGAACTTCAACACGTAGTGACACGGTGTGGCAACGATGTACACTGACAAACCAAAGTAGGCATATGCCATTAACCATGACAAAGAGAATTTCACTGCGTGTGGTCAACGTTGAAAACTCATAAGACGAGTCACAAATGGTCAGAGGGGGAAACAATGGGTTGGGAACACTAGTTTTTAACTAGCAAGTACAAAGACCTTCAACGAATAGTGGCAGTGCGTGGCTAGCGTGCACAGTAACCAACCAGAGGATGCATACGTCACTGACTATGACCAAAGAAGTCCACTAGGTGTGGTCACCATTAATACCTCATAACACGAGAAAAAAAAGGTTAGAGGGAGAGACAATGGATTGGGAACTCTGTGTAGCAACTAGAAAGGACAAACAACTTCAATAAGTAGTGGCACGGTGTGGCTGCTATGCACACCAAAAAACAAAACTAGGCATATGTCACTGACAAAGACCAACAAATTTCAGTATGGATGGTCAGGGTTCACAACCCATAACACGAGTCACAAATAGTGAGCGGGGGGAAACAATGGTTTGGAAACAATGGGTATCCTATAGCAAGTACAAAGACCGTTCGTATGTCCTGGCACGGTGTGGGAACCGTACAGAATGACCTACCCAGTCAGGCATACATCGCTGATCATGACCAAAGAAGTTTAGTGTGTGTGGTCTGCGTTCACAACTCATCACCCAAGTCAAAAACGGTCAGAGGGAGAAACAATGGTTTGGGAATACTCGGTATCGACTGGCAAGTACAAAGACCTTCAATAATTAGTGGCACGGTGTGGCTACCATGCACAATGACCAGCCAAAGTATGCTTGTGTCACCGGACAATATCAAAAGAGTTTCACTATGTTCGGTCCACTTTCCTTCTTACGGCTGGTCAATCGGAAAAAATGGTTGAGAAGTTATTCAAGTTCAAAGTTGCCAAATCTTAAATTCTGTCCATGTCAATTGTTTATGATTAAAGTAACATTGTTATCATTCATGAGTTCGTGAAACGTCCTGTAATGTTACACCCCCTTATTCATGTCCTCCACCCATAGGAACTCCTATTACATCATTTGGACATCATATGAACACCATGTGAGCCACGTGGTTATATAGTTAGCCTATGGAGCAGTTGATCCTGGGTTCAAATCATCCTACGCGTGATGTAGAATAGGTTTACGACCTGGGGGAAGGGGTGGCCATGTTGTGATACCCCAACTCTACCTTCGAGCCTAAGCCGTGTGGGGATGGGGGGGGAGGGGGGTGTCATAATGCGGTCACAAATCTGTCCACCAGGTTGCCCACGGAACATCCCTCTAGGGGGGTGGGAGGTAGTATTCGAGTGAAGGGACTTACGTGCAACAAATCAATAAAAAGCGACCTGGTGTCCAAAGGATAAGCCTTTTGCTAGTTATCGCGTAGCAAGTGCAAAGACCTTCATTAGATAGTGGCAAGGTGTGGCTACCATGCACAGTGACCAACAAGATTGGGCATGTGCCACATACCATGACCAAAGAACTTTACTATGTTTGGTCAACATTGACAGCCCATGATACGGGTCACAAATAGTCAGAGTGGGAAACAACGGTTCATGAATATTATATACCAACGATCAAGTACAAAGATCTTCAAGAGTTAGTGGCACGGTGTGGCTACCATGCACAATAACCAACCAAAGCATGCATGTGTCTGTTACCATGACCACATAACTTCACCATGATGGGTCAACGTTGAAAACTCTTAAGACAAGTCATAAATGGTCAGAGGGGACAACAATGGTTTTGGGAGTACTAGGTATCTACTAGCAAGTACAAAGACCTTCAATAAGTGGTGGCATGGCTACCATGCAAACTGACCCACCAAAGTATGCATATGTCACTGAACATGACCACACGAGTTTTACTGTGTGTGGTCCACATTGACAGCTCAGGATACGAGTCACAAATGGTCAGCGGGAGAAACAATGGTTTGGGAACACTAGGTATCAACTAGCAAGTACAAAGACCTTCAACAAGTGGAGTCACAGTGTGGTTACCGTGCAAAGTGACCAACCAAAGTAGGCATATTTCACTGACCATCGTCAGAGAATACAACTATGTGCGGTCGACGTGGAAAACTCAGAAAACAAGTCATGAATGGTCAGATGGAGGAACAATGGATTGGGAAGAATAGGTATCAACTAGCAAGTATAAAGAACTTTTATTCGTAGTGGTACGGTGTGGGTGCCATGCACAATGAGCAACCAAAGGAGGTATATGTCACTTATCATGACCAAATAGCTTCACAATGTGTGGTCAATGTTGACATATTATAACACGAGACACAAATGGTCAGGGGGGAGGGGAACACTGGTTTGGAAACACTAGGTATCAACTAACAAGTAGAAAAAACTTCAATCAGACGTGGAACGGGGTGGCTACCGTCCTGAATGAAAAACCATGTTAGACGTTGGAGCCAATCCATGACCAAATGAATGTCACTGTGTGTGGTCAACGTTGACAACCCATAACACAAGTCTCAGATTGTCACAGGGTCAAACAATGGTTTAGAAATACGAGTTATCAACTAGCAAGTACAAAGGCCTTCAATACATAGTGGCACACAGTGGCTACCATGTACAATGACCAACCAAACTAGGGATATGTCACAGACCATGATTACAGAATTGTACTCTGTATGTCAATGTTGACACCTCATAGCACAAATAGTCAGAGAGGGTAACAGTGGTTGTGGAACATTAGTTTTTGGCTACCAAGTACAATGAACTTCAATGAGTAGTAGCACGGTGTGGCTACCATGCACAATGACCCACCAAAGCAGGCAGATGTACTACCTTTGACGAGAGAAATCCGCTGTGTGTGCTCAACATCGATAACTCATGATACGAGTCACTAATGGTCAGAGGGGGTAACAATGATTTGTGAACACCAGATATCAATAAGCAAGCAAAAGGACCTTCAATAAGTAGTTACAAGGTGTGGCTACTATGTACAACGACCAACCAAAATGAGCATATGTCACTGACCATGACCAAAGAATGTCACTATGTGTGGTCAACGTTGACAACTCATAACACAAGTCACAATGGTCAAAGGGGGAAACGATGGTTTGGGAACACCACGTATCAACTTGAAAGCACGCGGACCTTCAATGAGTATCGCCACGGTGTGGCTAACATGTACAATGACCAACAAAAGTAGGCATATGGCACTCAACATGACCAAAGAATGTCACCATGTGTGGTGAACTTTGACAACTCATAACACGAGTCACAAATGGTCAGAGGGGAGAGCAATGGTTTATAGATAATAGTTATTAACTAGAATGTAAAACAAAATTCAATATGTAGTGAAACAGTTTGGCTACCATCCACATTGACCAACCAAAGTATGCATATGTCAGTGACCATGACCAAAGATTTTCACATCATGTGGTCAACGTTCACAACTCACAACAAGAGTCACGGAAGGTGAGACGGGGTAACAATGCTTTGGGAACATTAGGTATCAACTAGAAAGCAACAAGATCTTCAATACATAGTGATACGGCATGGCAACCATGCGGAGTGACAAACCAAAGTAGGCATATGCCACTAACCATGACCAACTGAAATTCACAGTGCGTGGTCAACGTTGAAAATTCATAACACGGGTCGCAAAGGGTTAGAGGGGAAAACAATGGATTGGGAACACTAGTTATCGACTAGCAATTACAAAGACCTTCAACAAGTAGTGGCACGGTGTGGCTAGCGTGCACATTGACTGACCAAAGGATGCATATGTCACTGACTATGACCAAAGAAGTCAACTATGTGTGGTCAACATTGACAACTCATTAAACAATTCACAAATGGTCATAGGGAGAGACAATGGGTTGGGAACTCTATGTATTGACTAGAAAAAACAAAGAAATTCAGTACGTGGTGGCACGTTGTGGCTACTATGCACACCAAACAACCAAACTAGGCATATGTCACTGACCATGCCCAAAGAATTTCAACATGGGTGGTCGACATTCACAACCCATAACACGAGTCACAAATGGTCAGAGGGGGGAACAATGGGTTGGGAACACTAGTTGTTAACTAGCAAGTACAAAGACCTTCAACAAGTGGTGGCACAGTGTGGCTAGCCTGCACTGTGAGAAACCAAAACATGTATATGTCACTAATTATGACAAAAGAAGTCCATTATGTGTGGTCAACATTGACAACTCATAAGACGAGTCAAAAATGGTGAGCGGGATAGACAATGGATTGACACTCCTGTGTAGCGACTAGAAAGGACAAAGAACTTCAATACATAGTGGCACGGTGTGGCTACTATGTACACCCAGGAATCAAACTAGGCATATGTCACTGACCATGACCAAATTGTTTCAATATAGGTGGCCAACGTTCACAACCCATAACACGAGTCACAAATGGTCAGAGGGGAAACAATGGTTTCCGAATATTGGTTTTCATTTTTAAAGTACAACGACCTTCAATAAGTAGTAGCACGGTGTGGCTACCATGCACAATGACCAACCAAAGTAGGCATATGATCTGCCTTTGACCAAAGAAATCCGCTGTGTGTAGTGAACGTTGACAACCCATAATACAAGTCACAAACGGTCACATGGGGGAATGATGGTTTGGGAATGCCGGGTATCAACTAGCAAGGACAAGGGCCTTTAATAGGTAATGGCATGGTATGACTACCATGTAAAATGACCAACCAAAGTAGGCATATGTCACTGATCATGACCAAAGAATGTCACAATGTGTGGTCAACTTTGAAAACTCATATTACGAGTCACAAATTGTCGGAGGGGGAAACAATGGTTCTTGAATACTAGTTATCGAATAGCAAGCACAAAGACCGTCAATATGTAGTGGCAGAGAGTGGCTATCATGCAGCGTGACCAACCAAAGTATGCCTATGTCACTCACCATGACCAAATAACTTCACGTCATGTGGTCAGCGTTGAAAACTGACAACAGTCAAACTTATTCAAAGGGGGTAACAATGGTTTGGGAACACTAGCCATCATCTATAAAGCACAGCGACCTTCAATACGTAGTGACACAACGTGGCAACCATGTACACTAACAAACCAAAGTAGGCATGTGCCACTAACCTTGACCAAAAGAATTTCACAGTGTGTGGTCAACGTTGAAAACTCATAACACGAGTCAAAAAATGTCAAAGGGGAAAACAATGGGTTGGGAACACCAGTTATCAACTAGCAAGTACAAAGACCTTCAACAAGTAGTGGCATGGTATGGCTAGAGTGCACAGTGACCAACCAAAGGATGCATGCGTCACTGACTAGGACCAAAGAAGACCACTATGTGTGGTCAACATTGACAACTCATAACATGAGTCCCAGATGGTCAGAGGGAGAGACAATGGATTGAAAACCCTATGCAGCAACTAGAAAGGACAGAGAACTTCAATAAGTAGTGGTACGGTGTGTCTACTGTGCACACCAAACCACCAAACTAGGCATATGTCTCTGACCATAACAAAAGAATTTCAATATGGGTGGTCAACGTTCACAACCCATGAAAAGAGTCACAAATGATGAGAGGGGGAAAGAATGGTTTTGGACTATTAGTTTTATACTAGCAAGGACAACAAATCTCAATGATTAGTAGCACGGTGTTACTACCATGCACAATGACTGATCAATGTAGGCATATGTACTGCCTCTGACCAAAGAAATCCACTGTGTGTGGTCAACTTTGACAACTCATTATACAAGTCACAAATGATCAAAGGGGGAAACGATGGTTTGGGGACACCAGGTATCAACTAGTAAGCACAAGGACCTTCAATAAGTATTGCCACAGATTCACCACCATGTACAATGACTAACCAATGTAGGCATATGTCACTGACCATGAAAAAAAAAATGTCACCATGTGAGGTCAACTTTGACAACTCATAACACAAGTCAAATGGTCAGAGGGGGAAACAATGGTTTGTGAATACTAGTTATGGACTAGCATGTACAAAAACCTTCAATGTGTAGTGGCATAGTGTGGCTACCATGCACAGTGCCCAGCCAAAGTATGCACATGTCACTGACCATGACCAAGGAAGTTTACTTCATGTGCTTAACGTTGACAACTCACAACAAGAGTGACAGATAGTGAGAGAGGGTAACAATTCTTTGGGAGCACTAGCTATCAACCAGACAGCACAAAAACGTTCAATACGTAGTGACACAGCGTGGAAACCATGCACAGTGACAAACCAATGTAGGCATATGCCACTAACCATGACCAATACAATTTGACAGTGTGTCGTCATAATTGAAAACTCATAACACCTGTAAGAAATGGTCTGAGGGGGAACAATGGGTTGGGAACACTAGTTATCATCTAGCAAGTACAAAGACCTTCAACAAGTAGTGGCAAGGTGTGGCTAGCGTGTACACTGACCAACCAAAGGATGCATACGTCACTTACTATGACCTAAGAAGTCCACTGTGTTTGGTCAACATTGACAACTCATAAGACAAGTAACAAATGATCAGAGGGAGAGACAGTGGATTGAGAACCCTATGTAGATACTAGAATGGACAAATAACTTCAATAAGTAGTGGCACGGCGGGGCTACTATGCACACCGAACAACCAAACTAGGCATATGTCACTGACCATGACCAAAGAATTTCAACATGGGTGGTCAACGTTCACAACACATAACACGAGTCAAGAATGGTGAGAAAGGGGAAACAATTGTTTGGAAACACTCGGCATCTTCTAGGAAGTATTAAGACCGTTTGTATGTATTGGCATGGTGTGGCTAGCGTGCACAATGATGTATCCAATAAGGCATACATCACTGATCATGACCAAAGACGCTTAGTGTGTGTGGTCAACGTTCACAACGCACAATACAAGTAAAAAATGGTCGGAGGGAGAAACAATGGTTTGGGAATACTCAGTACCGACTAGCAAGTACAAAGACCTTCAATAAGTAGTGGCACCGTGTGGCTACCATGCAAAATGACCAACCAAAGTATGCTTGTGACACCGGATACTGTCAAAAGAGTTTCACTATGTGAAATCAACTTTCCTTTTTACGGCTGGTCAATAGGAGAAATGGTTGAGAATTAACTCAAGTTTGAAGTTGCAAAATCTGAGATTTCATCCACGTCAATTGTATATGATTGAAATACCTATGTTATTCTTCAGAATTTTGAGAAAAGCCTTTTACGTTACACCCCCTTACTCTATGTCCTCTACCCATATGAACTCCTTTTACATCGTTTGGACATCATATGATCACCATGAGAGTTTGGTACGTGGTTATAGACTTAGATTATGGAGCGGTAGGTCCTGGGTTCAAAATCCTCGTACGCGTGATTTAGAATAGGCTCGCAACCTGGGGGGGGGGGGGGGGGGG
>SZWC01000038.1:642007-702257 GCA_023375785.1 Penium margaritaceum | reverse complement strand
TGTACATTCAAGCATAAGCCGTGGGGGGATAAGGGGGGTGTCATAATGCGGTCGCAAATCTGTCCTCCAGGTCGCCCACGGAACATCCCTCTAGGGGGGTGGGAGGGAGTATTCCAGTGAAGGCACATACGCGCAACAAATCAACAAAAAGCAACCTGGTATCCAAGGGAGAAACCTTTTGCTAGTTATCGACTAGCAAGTGCAAAGACCTTCAATAAGTAAGGGCAAGGTGTGGCTACCATGCACAGTGTCTGACCAGATTAGGCATGTGCCACACACCATGACCAAAGAATTTTATAATGTGTGGTCAACGCTGACAACCCATAATAGGGGTCACGAATTGTCCGAGTGGGAAACGATGGTTTAGGACTACTAGATACCAACTAGCAAGTACAAAGATCTTCAAGTAGTGGCACAGTGTGGCTAGCATGCACAATGACCAACCAAATCATGCATGTGTCACTGACCATGACCAAATAATCTCACCATGATGGGTCTACGTTGAAAACTCTTACAACGAGTCATAAATGGTCAGAGGGGGAAACAAAGGTTTGGGAGTACTAGGTATCGACTAGCAAGTGCAAAGACCTTTAATGAGTAGTGGCACGGCTCCCATGAAAACTGACCAACCAAAGTATGCATATGTAAATGAACATGACCACAGGAGTTTCACTCTACGTGCTTGATGTTAGCAGCCCATAATACGAGTCACAAATGGTCAGATGGGGAAACAACGGTTTGAGAGCACTAGATGTCAACTAGCAAGTACAAAGACCTTGAATAAGTAGAAGCACAGTGTAGCTACCATGCATAGTGACCAACCGAAGTAAGCATATGTCACTGACCATGACCAAATAATTTAGTAATGTGTGGTCGATGTGGAAAACTCATGCAACAAGTCATAACTGGTCAGATGGATGAACAATGGCTTGGGAAGACTAGGTATCAACTAGCAAGTACAAAGAACTTTAATATGTAGTGTTACGGTGTGGGTTCCATGCTCAATGACCAACCAAAGGAGGTATATGTCACATACCATAACCAAAGAGTTTCAATATGTGTGGTCAACGTTCACAACTCATAACACGAGTCACAAGTGGTCAGGGGGGGACACAATGGTTTGGAAACACTAGGTATGAACTAGCAAGTACAAAAAACTTCAATCAGTCGTGGCACGGTGTGGCTACCATGCAAAATGACAAACCACATTAGACGTTGGAGTCTATCCATTACCAAAAGAATTTCAGTGTGTGTGGTCAACGTTGACAACCCATAATACGAGTCACAAATGGTCACGAGGGGGAACAGTGGACTGGAAATACTAGTTATCAACTAGCAAGTACAAAGACCTTCAATACGTAGTGGCCCACTCTGGTTACCATGCACAATAACCAACTAATCTAGGCATATGTCACAGACCGTGATTTCAGAAGTGTACTCTGTGTGGTCCATGTTGACAACTCATAAAAAGAGTCACAAATGGTCATAGGGGGAAATAGCGGTTTTGGAATGTTAGTTTTAAACTAGTTAGTACAACGACCTTCAACAAGCAGTAGCATTGTGTGGCTACCATGCACTTTGACTGACCAAAGTAGGCATATGTACTGCCTTTGACTAGAGAATTCCACTGTGTGTGGTCAAGGTTGACAGCTCATAACACGAGTCCCAGATATTCAGATGGAGAGAGAACAGTACCCTATGTATCGACTATAAATGACAAAGAACTTAAATGAATATTGGCACGGTGTGGCTACTATGCACACCAAACAACCAAACTAGGCATATGGCACTGACCATCACTATAAAATTTCAATATGGGTGGTCAACGTTCACAACCCATAACACGAGTGAAAGATAACGAGAGGGGGCAGCAATGGTTTTGGAATATTAGTTTTCAACTAGCAAGTACAATGACCTCCAATACGTAGTAGCATGGTACTGCTACCATGGAAAATGAGCAACCAAATAGGCATATGTACTGCCTTTGCCCAAACAAATCCGCTGTGTGAAGTCAACGTTGACAACTCATGATACAAGTCACAAATGGTCAGAGGGGAAACGATGGTTTGGGAACACCAGGTATCAACTAGCAAGCACAAGGACCTTCAATAAGCAGTGTCACGGTGTGGCTACCATGTACAATGACCAACCAAAGTAGGCATATGTCACTGACCATGACCAAACAATATCACAATGTGAGGTCAACTGTAACAACTTACACCACGAGTCACAAATGGTTAGGGGGGGAAACAAGTGTTTGTGCATTCTAGTTATCAAATAGCAAGTACAAAGACTGTCAATATGTAGTGAAACAGTGTTGCTACCATGCTCAGTGACCAACCAAAGTATGAATATGTCACTGACCATGACCAAACAATTTCACCTCATGTGGTTAGCGTTGACAACAAACAACAAGAGTCACACTTACTTTGAGGGGGAAACAATGGTTTGGGAACACCACCTCTCAACTATAAATCAAAAACACCTTCAGCATGAGTGACATGGCGTGGCAACCATGTATAGTGTCAACCCGAAGTATGCATATGACACAAACCATGACCAAACAAATCTCACAATGGGTGGTCAACGTTGAAAACGTATAACACAAGACACAAATGGTGAGAGGGGGAAACAATGGGCTGGGAACACTAGTTATCAACTAGCAAGTATGAATACCTTCGATAAGTAGTGGCACAGAGTGGCTATCATGCATAGTGACCAACCAAATGATGCATACGTCACTGACTATGACAAAACAAGTCCATTATGTGAGGTCAACATTGACAACCCATAACACGAGTCACAAATGGTCAGAGAGAGAGACAATGGATTTGCAACCCTGTGTAGCAACTAGAAAGGAAATGCAAATTCAATAAGTAGTAGCACGGTGTGGCTACGATGCACACAAAACAACCGAACTAGGCATATGTCACTGACCATGACCAAAGAATTTCCGTATGGGTGGTCAGTGTTCACAACACATGACAGGAGTCACAAATGGTCAGAGGGGAAAAGAATTGATTCACAACATAAGTTTTCAAATAGCAACAAAAACCACCTTCAATAATGAGTAGCACGATATGGCTACCATGAACAATGACCGACCAAAATAGGCACATGTACTGAATTTGACCAAAGAAATCCGCTGTATGTGGTCAACACTGACAACTCATAACACAAGTCAAAAATGGTCTGAGGGGGGGGCGATGGTGTGGGAACACCAGGTATCAAGTAGCAAGCACAATGACCTTCAATAAGTACTAGCACGGTGTTGCTACCATGTACAATGACTAACCAAAGAAGGCATATGTCACTAACCATAATCAAAGAATGTCACTACGTGTGGTCAACTTTGACAACTCATAACACGAGTCAAAAATGGTCAGAGGAGGAGACAGTGGTTTGTGAATACTAGTTATTGACTAGCAAGTACAACGACCTTCAATATGTAGTGGCACAGTGTGGCTACCATGCACAGTGACCAACCAAAGTATGCACTTGTCACGGAACATGACCAAAGAATTTCACTTTGTTTGGTCAACATGGACAGGTCGCAAAAAGAGTCACATATAGTCAAAGAGGGCAACAATGGTTTGGGAATAGTACCTACCAACTATAAGTCATAAAGACATTCAATATGTAGTGATACGGCATGGTAACCATGTACACTGACAAACCAAAGTAGGCATATGCCACTTACCATGACCAAACGAATTTCACAGTGTGCGGTCAACATTGAAAACTCGTAGCACGAGTGACAAATGGTGAGAGGGGGAAACAATGGGTTGGGAACACTAGTTATCAACTAGCAAGTACAAAGGCCTTCAACAAGTAGTGGCACAGTGTGGCTAGCGTGCACCGTGACCAACCAAAGGATGCATACGTCACTGACTATGACCAAAGAAGTCCACTATGTGTGGTCAATACTGACAACTCATAACACAAGTGAAAAATGAAGAGAGGGAGAGACAATGGGTTGGGAACCCTATGTAGCAACTAGAAAGAAGAAAGACCTTCAATAAGTAATGGCACAGTGTGGCTACTATGGACACCAGACAACCAAACAATGCATATGTCACTGACCATGACCAAAGAATTTCAATATGGATGGTCAATGTTCACAACACACAACACGAGTCACAAATGGTCAGAGGGGCAAACGATGGTTTTGGAATATTTGTTTTCAACTAGCAAGTACAAGGACCCTCAATAAGTAGTAGTACAGTGTGGCTACCATGCACAGTGACCGATCAAACTAGACATTTTTACTGCCTTCGACCAAAGAAATTCGCTTTGTGTGGTCAAAGTTGACAAATCATCATATAGGTCACAAATGGTCGAAAGGGGGAACCATGGTTCAAGAACACCAGGTATCAACTAGCAAGCACAAGGACCTTTAATAAGTAGTGGCACGGCGTGGCTACCATGTACAATGACCAACCAAAGTAGGCATATGTCATTGACCATGACCAAAGAATGTCACTATGTGTTGTCAACTTTGACAACGCATAACACTTGTCACAAATGGTCAGAGGGGGAAAAAATGGTTTGTGAATACTAGTTATTGACTAGCAAGTACAAAGACCGCCAATATGTAGTGGCACATTGTGGCTACCATGCATAGTGACCAACCAAAGCATGCATATTTCACTCACCATGACCAAAGAATTTTACTTCACGTGGTCAACGTTGACAACTTTCAACAAGAGTCACACTTAGTCAAAGGGGGTAGCAATGGTTTGGGAACACTATCTATCAACTAGAAAGCACAAATAATCTCAGTGCGTAGTGAGACGGCGTGGCAACCATGTACACTGAGAAACCAAAGTAGGCATATGCCACTAACAATGATGAAAGAATTTCACAGTGTGTGGTCAACGTTGAAAACTCATAACACGTGTCACAAATGATCAGAGGGGAAAACTATGGTTCCGAACACTAGTTATCAACTAGAAAGTACAAGGACCTTCAAAAACAAGTGGCACGGTGTGGCTAGCGTGCACAATGACCAGCCAAAGGATGCATACGTCAATGACTATGGCCCAAGAAGTCCACTATGCGTGGTCAACATTGACAACTCATAACACGAGTCACACATGGACAGAGGTAGAGAAAATGTTAAAGGAACCCTATGTATGGACTAGAAAGGACAAAGAACATAAATATGTGGTAGCAAGGTGTGGCTTCTATGCACACCAAACAACCAAACCAGGCATATGTCACCGAGCATGACCAAAAACGTTCAGCATGGTTGGTCAACGTTTACAACCCATAACACGAGTCACAAATGGTCACAGCGGGAAACAATGATTTCAGAACATTAGTTTTCAACTAGCAAGGACAACGACCTTTGATGATTAGTAGCACGGTATGGCTACCATGCACGATGACCGACCAAAGTAGGCACATGTACTGCCTTTGACCAAAGAAATCCGCTGTGTGTGATCATGGTTGAAAACTCATAATACGAGTCACAAATGGTCAGATGGGGGAACGATGATTTGGGAACAACAGATGTCAACTAGCAAGCATAAGGACCTTCATCGAGTAGTGGCACGGTGTGGCTACTATGAACGATGAAAAACCGAAGTAGGCATATGTCACTTACCATGACCAAAGAATGTCACTATGAGTGGTCAACTTTGACTTCTCCAAACATGAGTTACAAATGGTCAAAGGGGGAAATAATGAAATGTGAATACTAGTTATCAACTAGCAAGTACAAAGACCTCCAACATGTAGTGGCGCAGGTTGGCTACCATGCACAGTGACCAACCAAAGTTTGCATATGTCACTGCCAATGACCAAAGAATTTCACATCATGTGGTCAACGTTGACAACTTACAACAATATTCACAGATATTCAGAGGGATTAACAATGCATTGGAAACACTAGATATAAACAAGAAAGCACAAACACGTTCAGTACGTAGTGACACCGCGTGGAAACCATGCAAAGTGACAAACCAGAGTATGCATATGCCACTAACCATGACCAACTGAATTTCACAGTGTGTGGTCAACGCTGAAAACTCATAACACAAATCACAATTGGTCAGTGGGGGAAAGAATGGGTTGAGAACACTAGTTATCAACTACCAAGTAGAAACACCTTCAACAAGTACTGGCACGATATGGCTAGCGTGCACAGTGACCAGACAAATGATGCATACAACACTAACTATGACCATAGAAGTCCACTATGTGTGGTCAACATGGACAGCTCATAACATGAGTCACAAATAGTAAGAGGTGGAGACAATGGTTTATGAACACTATGTATTGAGTAGAAAGGCCAAAGAACTTCAATACGTGGTGGCAAAGTGTGGTTACTAACACACCCAACAACCAAACTAGGTATATGTCACTGACCATGACGAACGAGATCCAATAAGGGTGGTCAACGTTCACAACCCATAACACGAGTCACAAATGGTCAGAGGGGGAAGGAGTGTTTTTGGAATATTAGTTTTCAACTAGCAAGGACAACAACCTTCAATAACTAGTAGCATAGTGTGGATACCATGCACAATGACCGACCAACGTTGGCACATGTACTGTCTTTGACCAAAGAAATCCGCTGGGTGTGGTCAACGTTGACAACTCATAATACAGGTCACAAATGGTGAGAGGGGGGACTGATGGTTTAGGAACACCAGGTATCAACAAGCAAGCACAAGGACATGCAATAAGTAGCAGCACCGTGTGGCTACCCTGTACAATGACCAACCAAAGTAGGCATATGTCACTGACCATGACCAAAAAATGTCGCTGTGTGGTCACCTTTGACAACTCATAACACGGGTCAGAAGTAATAAGAGGGAGGAATAACGGTATGTGAATACTAGCTATTGACTAGCAAGTACAAAAATCTTCGACATGCAGTGGAACAGTGTGGCTACCATGCACAGTGACCAACCAAAGTATCCATTTTTCACTATGACCAAAGAATTTCACTTCAAGTGGTCAACGTTGACAACCCACAACAAGAGTCACAGAGAGTCACAGGGGGTGACAATGGTTTGGGAACACTAGCAATCAACTAGAAAGCACAAAGACATTCAATACGTATTGACACGGCATGGCAGCCATGTACACTGACAAACCAAATAAGTCATATGCCACTAACCATGACCAAAAGAATTTCTTAGTGTATGGTCAACTGTGAAAACTCATAACACAAGTCACAAAGGGTCAAAGGGGGAAACAATGGGTTAAGAACACTAGTTATCAACTAGCAAGTACAAAGATCTTCAACAAGTAGCGGCACAGTGTGGCTAGCGTGCAGAATGACCGACCAAAGGATGCATACGTCACTGACTATGACCAAAGAAGTCCACCATGTGTGGTCAACATGGACAGCTCATAGCACGATTCAAAAATGGTCACAGGGAGGGAAAATGGATTGGGAACCCTGTGTAGCGACTAGAAAGGACAAAGAGCTTTAGTACGTTGTTGCACGGTGTGGCTATTTTGCACGCCAAACAACCAAACTAGCCATATGTCACTGACCATGAGGAAAGAGTTTCAATATGGGTGGTCAACGTTCACAACCTATAACACGAGTCACAAATGGTTAGAGGGGGAAACAATTTTTTTGGACAGTTAGTCATCAACTAGTAAGGACAAAAACCTTCAATAATTAGTAGCACAGCATGGCTACCATGCAAATTGACCGTTCAGAATAGGCATATGTACTGCCTCTCACCAATGAAATCCGATGTGTTTGGTAAACGTTGACAACTCATAATACGAGTCACAAATGGTCAGGGGGGGAACGATGGTTTGAGAACACCAGGTAGCAACTAGCAAGAACAAGGACCTTCATTAAACAGTGGTACCATGTGGCTACCATGTACAATGACCAACCAACGTAGGCATATGTCACTGACCATGACCAACGAATGTCGCAATGTGTGGTCGACTTTGAAAACTCATAACACGAGTCACAAATGGTCAGAGGGGAAAACAATGGTTTGTGAATACTAGTTAGCAACTAGCAAGTACACAGACCTTCAATATGTAGTGGCACAGCGTGGCTACCATGCACAATGACCAACCAAAGCATGCATATGTCACTGACCAGGACCAAAGAATTTCACTTCATGTGGTCAACGTTGACAACTCACAACAACAATCACAGGTAGTCAGAGGGGTAACAATAGTGTGGGAACACTATCTTTCAACTAGAAAGCAGAAAGACCATCAATACGTAGTGACACGGTGTGGCGACCATGCACAGTGACAAACCAAAGTAAGCATATGCCACTAACCATGACCAACAGAATTTCACAGTGTGTTGTCAATGTTGAAAACTCATAACATGAGTCATGATTGGTCAGGGGGGGACGAAGGGTTGGNACTATCTTTCAACTAGAAAGCAGAAAGACCATCAATACGTAGTGACACGGTGTGGCGACCATGCACAGTGACAAACCAAAGTAAGCATATGCCACTAACCATGACCAACAGAATTTCACAGTGTGTTGTCAATGTTGAAAACTCATAACATGAGTCATGATTGGTCAGGGGGGGACGAAGGGTTGGTAACACTGGTTATCAACTAGCAAGTACAAATACCTTCAACAAGTAGGGGCACGGTGTGGCTAGCATGCACGGCGACCAATCAAAGGATGCATACGTCAGTGACTCTGACCAAAGATGTCTAGGATGTGTGGTCAATAGCGAAAACTCATAACACGATTCACTTATGGTCAGAGGGAGATACAATGGTCTGGGAATCATATGCATTGACTAGAAAGGACCAAAAACTTCAGTATATGGTGGCACTGTGTGGTCACTATGCACACCAAACAACCAAACTAGGCATGTATCACTGACCATGACCAAATAGTTTCAGCATGGGTGGTCGACGTTCAGAACCCATAACACAAGTCCCAAATGGTCAGAGGGAAAAACAATGGTTTCAAAATATCAGTTTTCAACTAACAAGGACAACGACCTTGAAAAATTAGTAGCACTGCATGGCTATCGTGCACAATGAATGATGAAAGTAGGCATATGTACAACCTCTGACCAAAGAAATCCTATGTTTGTGATCGACGTTGACAACTCATAACACGAGTCACAAATGGTCAAAGTGGGGAACGATGGTTTGGGAACACCACGTATCAACTAGAAAGCACAAGGACCTTCAGTAAGTAGTGGCATGGTGTGGCTACCATGTACAATGACCAACGAAAGTAGGCAAATGTCACTGCCCATGATCAAGGAATATCATTATGTGTGGTAAACTTTGACAACTCATAACACGAGTCACAAATGGTCTGAGGGGGAAACAATGGTTTGTGACTACTAGTTATCAAGTAGCAACTACAAAGACCTTCAATACATAGTTGCGCAATGTGGGCACCATGCACAGTGACCAACCAAAGTATGCATATGTCATTGACCATGACTACATTATTTCACTTTATGTGGTCAATAATCACAACTCACAACAAGAGTCAAAAATAGTCGGAGGGGGTAACAATGCTTTGGGAACACTAGCTATCAACTAGAAAGAACAAAGACCTTCAATACGTAGTGGCACGGCGTGGCAACCATGCACAGTGAAAAACCAAAGTAGGCATTTGCCACTAACCATGAACAAAGGAATTTCTAAGTCTGTTATCAACGTTGAAAACTCAGAAGAAGATTCACAAATGGTCATAGGGGGAAACAATGGGTTGGGAACACTAGTGATCGACTAGCATGTACAAAGACCTTCAATACTTAGTGGTACAGTGTTGCTGGCGTGCACAATGACGAACCAAGGATGCATACGTCACTGACTATGTCTAGAGGAATCCACTACGTATGGTCAACATTGAGAACTCATAACACGAGTCAAAAATGGTCAGAGGGAGTTACAATGGTTTGGGAACCCTATGTAGCGACTAGAAAGGAAAAACAACTTCAATACATGGTGGCACAGTGTTGCTACTATGCACACTGAACAACCAAACTAGGCATATGTCACTAACCATGACCGAAGAATTTCAGCATGGGTGGTCAACGTTCACACCCCATAACACGAGTCACAGACAGTGAGAGGGGGAAACAATGGTTTCGGAATTTTAGTTTTCAACTAGTAGGGACAATGACCTTCACTTATTAGTAGCACGGTGTGACTACCATGCACAATGGCCGACAAAAGTAGGCACATGTACTGCCTTTGACGAACAAAATCCACTCTGTGTGGTCAACATTGAAAGCTAGAAATACGAGTCACAAATGGCCAAAGGGGGGAACAATGGGTTGCAAACACCAGGTATCAACTAGGTTGCACAAGGACCTTCAATCAGTAGTGGCACGGTGTGGCTACCATGTTGAATGACCAACCAAAGTAGGCATATGTCACTGACCATGACCAAAGAATGTCACTATGTGTGGTCACCTTTGAAAACTCATAACTCACGTCACAGATGGTCAGAGGGGGGGAACAATGGTTTGTGAATACTAGTTATCGACTAGCAAGTACAGGAATCTTCAGTATGCAGTGGCACAGTGTGGCCACAATGCACTGTGACCTACCAGAGTATGCATATGTCACTGACCATGACCAAAGAGTCTCACTTCATGTGGTCAATGTTGACAGCTCACAACAAGAGTCACCGATAGTCAGAGGGGGTAACAGTGGTTTGGGAACACTAGCTATCAACTAGAAAGCACAAAGACCTTCAATACGTTGTGACACGGTGTGGCAATCATGCACAATGACAAACCAGAATAGGCATATGGCACTTACCACGACCAAAAGAATTTCACAGTGTGTGGTCAACGTTCAAAACTCATAACACAAGTCACAAATGATCAGAGGGCGGAACAATGGGTTGGGAACACTAGTTATCAACTAGCAAGTACAAAGAACGTCAACAAGTAGTGGCACAGTGTGGCTAGCGTGCACAGTGACCAACCAAAGGATACATACATCACTGACTATGACCAAAGATGTCTACGATGCACGGTCAACATTGACAACACATAACACGAGTCACAAATGGTTCGAGGGAGAGACAGTGGAGTGGGAACCCTGTGTAGCGACAGAAAGGACAATGAACTGCAATAAGTAGTGGCACGGTGTGGCTACTATGCACACCAAACAAGCAAACTAGGCATGTTTCACTGACCATGACCAAATAATTTCAATATGGGTGGTCAACGTTCACAACCCATAACACGAGTAAAAACTGGTCAGAGGGGGAAACAATAGTTTGGAAACACTAGGTCTCTTCTAGCAAGTACAAAGACCGTTTGTACCTCACACAATGACCTACCACACAATGACCTACCTCATAAGGCATACATCACTGATCGTGACCAAAGAAGTTTAGTGAGTGTGGTCAACGTTCACAACTCATAACACAAGTAAGAAATGGTTAGAGGGAGAAACAATGGTTTGGGAATACTCGGTATCGACTAGCACGTATAAAGACCTTCAATACGTAGTGGCACGGTGTGGCTACCATGCACAATGACCAACCAAAGTATGCTTGTGTCACCGGACATTATAAAAATAATTTCACTATGTGTAGTCAACTTAACGGCTGGTCAATCAGAGAAACGGTTGAGAAGTTGTTTAAGTTTGAAGTTGGAAAATCTGGAATTCTGTCCACGTCAACTGTTTATGATTGAAATCACTTTGTTATCATTCATAGTTATGAGAAAAATCCTCTAATGTTTTATCCCCTTGTTTTATGTCCTCGACCCATAAGAACTCATATCACATCATTTGGACGTCCTATTACATCATTTGGACGTCATGTGAGTTTGCTTAGTGGTTATAAAGTTGGATTTTTCAGCGGTGGGTCTTGGGTTTGAATTCTCATACGCGCGCATTAAAAACAAGCTCACAACCTGGGGGGGGGGGGGGACCGTGTTGTGATACCTCAACTCTACCTTTGAGCCTAAGCTGTGGGGGGATAGTAGGGGTATCATAATGCGGTTGCAAATCTGTCCTCCAGGTAGCCCACGGGACATCCCTCTAGGGGGGTGGGAGGGAGTATACCAGTGAATGAACCTACGTGCAACAAATCAACAAAGAGCGACCTGGTGTCTAAGGAAGAAACCTTTTGCTACTTATCGACTAGCAAGTGTAAAGACCTTCAATAAGTAGTGGAAAAGTGTGGCTTCCATGCACAGTGATCAACCCAGATTAGGCATGTGCCACTTACAACGACCAAAGAAATTTTCTATGTGTGGTAAACGTTGACAACCCATAACATGGGACACGGATTTTCAGATTGGGAAACAACGGTTTATGACTAGATACCAACAAGCAAGTAGTGGCATGGTGTGGCTACCATGCACAATGACCAACCAAAGCATGCATGTGTCATTGACCATGACCAAATCATTTCACCATGATGGGTCAACGGTGACATCTCTTAACACGAGTCATAAATGGTCAGAGCGGAAAACAATGGTTTGGGAGTACTATGTATCGACTAGCAAGTACAAAGACATTCAATTAGTAGTGGTACACTGTGGCTACCATGCACAATGGCCAGCCAAACTAGGCATATGACACAGACCATGATTAGAGAATTCTACTCCGTGTGGTCAATGTTGACAACTCATAACACGAGTCACAAACGGTCAGAGAGGGAAACAGTGGTTTTGGAATGTTTGTTTTCAACTAGAAAGTACAACGACCTTCAATAAGCAGTAGCACGGTGTGGCTACATCAGCCTATATCAGCCTAAATTTGCTTGCAACGGCCAATGTGAACAGGCGAAGCAGTTTCCTCTTCTCACCAACATCCTTAAGCGGCCTCAAACACAGGTTCATCGGCATCAGCAATAGGTGCAGCAAATGTAGCAGTTGTAGTTGTACGGATGGCAGGGACAGGGGAACCAGGGAATCATTTGCCCATCCTCAAGTTTGATGGAGAGGGGTTTGCACTTTGGAAGTGGCAATTTGAGATCATCATGGATGACAGAGATCTGCTAGGATGTTTTGATGAAACTATCCTAGCACCAAAGGAGGAGGGTGCTGACCTTTTGGCATGGATCAAGCTCAACAAGAAGACTCTCGCCATTCTTGTGTTCTCCATACAACCCTCCGTCCTTTCCCACATCAGCGGTTGTACAGTGGTAGCCGCGGCATACGCCAAACTTGGCAAGGTGTTTGAGTCCTCTACACTTCCCAACCATCTCTTCATTCTACAAAACCTCATCAGCATGAGGCTTGGTGAAGGGGAGGATGTTTCCGCCTTTATGCAGACGTTTGAGAGGCTCTTGCAACAAGCCACCGGCATGGGGTGGGACCTGAAATCCAACATGTAGGCCATGATATTTCTGATGACGCTGCCATGAATTTGGGGCCCCATGATAATGGTGATTGGAGGGTGGACTGAACATCTAGTTTCCTAAACCACTGTCTCTGAGTATGTGTGGAATGAAGCCATACGTCGTCGCAGTAGTGAAGGAAACATGGCTTCCTTCTCCTTACGGAACAGCGGCGCCTTCCGCAAAACCTCCTCCTCTGGGTACAAGGGAAACAAAAGTACTAGCAATAGTTGAGGGGCTGCAAAGCGCCAACGAAACTACCACAACTGTGGCGAGGCTAGACACCGGGCTCAAGAGTGCAGTGCACCCAAGAGAGAGGGAGGAGACGGTGATGAATGGCAAGGGGGAAATGGTGGGAAGGATCCCACAGGCTTGATAGCTGAGTGTGCCTCCAACAAAGGGAGGGCAATACTCAGGCCAGGAGCCTATGGCCTTGACTTGGGCACAAACAAGCACACCACTTACAAGAAGAGAGACATCATCTCTCTTCCTCCATGTAAGAAGAACTTCAGAGTCGCCAACGGCAAGGTTGAGGCAGCTGAGGGGATTGGTGACAAGCTGGTCACAGTGGGTGTCAACGGTAGAGATTCCGACCTCAAGCTAGAGAGGGTGGTCTACTTGTCCTCCTTCACAGCCAACCTACTCTCTGTCTCTAAGATAATTGACCATGGCATGATAGTGGTCTTTACAGAGAAGGAAGAGGTGATAGTTCCGACCAAGGATATCAACATCTCCTACTCTTCCAAGAAGGTTGTCGCACGAGTTCCTCGCGTTGATGGACTCTACGTCTTGCATACCAAAATGACACCTTCAATGGCTGAATCTTTGGTGGAGAGTGATGATGAAGAGAGCAGCAATGTAGACTCAGATGAAGAAGGACATGTTGGAGTACCGGAAGTAGTGGCAGCAAATGATTTGGCAACAAAAACGCAAGCAAATGCAGCTATCGGGACTGTTTATTGTAGCCTGTGCACATCCTCCCAGAACCTGTGGCACAGGCGCTGTGGGCACGTGGCGTATTACACATTGGAGCACATGGGAAAGCAGGAGCTAGTGCGTGGGAGGGAGCTAGGTGATGAGGTGGAGGGAGCGGAGATCATGCGTGAGTCATACCTTCAAGGCAAGGCCAAAAGGAAACCCTTCAAGCGCAATGGTATGTGTGCTCTCGCACCTCTTGATATCGTCCACTCTGACGTATGTGGTCCCTTTCGCATACCGTCAAATGGAGGCAACAGGTATCTCCTCACATGCATCGACGACAACAGCCGCAAAGTCTGGATATAGTTTCTCAAAAAGAAAAGTGAGGTGAACGAGAATCTGCAGGCATTCGTCGCTATGGTTGAGCAACAAAGTGGAAAGAAGCTAAAGGCATTCAGGATGGACAACGGGGGAGAGTACGAAGCTTGCATGTAGTGGCTCAATACACGGGGCATTAAACACAAGAAAACTACACCCTACTCACCTCAAAGCAACGGCGTAGCACAGAGGATGAACCAAACACTCCTAGGCATGACAAGGTGCATGCTCTTTGACGCCATGCTTCCTCCTAGATACTGGGCTGAAGCAGCACGTACGGCTACCTATCTTGTGTGAACCTCACACGTGTAGTAGCTCTACAAAGGAGAGGCAAGAAGAAGCAGACACAGCAGTTGGAGACGCCTCAAGAAGCATGGTCAGGCAGGAAGCCGAACGCCTCCCATCTCAAGGTGTTCGGTTACACCAGGTTCGCCAAGGTCCAGGCCGGTGAGGGCCCTGGAAAGCTCGATGCAATAGCACGAAAGTGCATTTTCATCTGCTATGACACTGTCCACAAAGCTTATTGACTGTAGGACCAAGGAGCCAAAAAGGTCATTTGCAGCAAAGACGTGGATTTCCATGAAACGTCTCTAAGTAAGAGATAGCATCTCGAACTGGAGAACACTCCAAAACAGAGATAGTGGCTCACTCTCCTTGAAAAGGGAGACAAAGCACCAGCACCATGGCATGGGATAGGTGCTACAACAGGGAGAGGGGCTCATGAAGATGACTCGGAGGAATCAGACTCTGATTCCGACGTATCTGATCCTCCGGAACATGAGGAGGATGTCTCTCCCATCATCAACAAATAACCATACCTCCAGCCTCCACATCAACAGCACCAGCCAGCAGGTTCAAGGACCAGTTCATGTCTTCAAGTACCTCCGCAGCATTATGATGCAAATAGGGGTGAATGGACAGGCATAAACTATTCATTCTTGGTTCAAGAGGAGCCAACATCTGTCGCAGAGGCACTCACTTGGCCTGACAAAACACAGTGGGACGAAGCAATTCACAATGAACTCAACTCCATTGAAGAGAGTGGGACATAGGTGCTAGTGGACAGACCTCCCAGGGCTCACATTGTGGGGTCCAAGTGGGTGCTGAAAGTAAAAAGGAAACAAGATGGCAAGATAGACAAGTACAAGGCACCAGTGGTAGCAAAGGGGTTCTCCCAATGGCCTGGCGCAGAGTACGATGAGACCTTTGCTCCAGTTGTGACATTTGCCTCCATCCGGTCAATGCTTGCCATTGCTGCTACCGAGAACATGGAGGTTCATCATATGGATATCAAGACAGCCATCCTTTACGGAAAACATGACAAGGAAGTATTGATGGAGGTTCCGGAGGGGGTTGATGCTCCTGGGGGCAAGTGTGCAGATTGGTGAAGGCACTCTATGAACTAAAACATGCACCAAGACTTTGGTACCAGAAGATGGACACGTTCATGGCCAAGGATTCCTTCATGAATTGCAACAATTACCCTAGCATGTAGGTGCATGAGAGTGACAAAGGGACTATGTTGGTCGCCTTGTACGTTGATGACCTGATTCTATGCTCCTCTTTGACACAGCTGCTAGACTATCTCAAGGGGCAACTGAGTAGAAGATTCAAGATGAAGGCATGGGTCCTCATGACTTCTATCTTGGAATTGCCATCAAGCGTGACAGAGAAGCAGGTACCATCAGCCTGACCAAGACAAAATACATCAACTCCATCCTTAAACGATACAACATGGCAGATTGCAAACCTTCCAGCACACCCATGAGCCCAAAGTGCAAACTCTCCACCTCCATGTCCCCATCCAACAAAGCGGATAAAACTGACATGCTTGGCATCCCATATCACTCTGTAGTGTGCAGTCTGATGTATGCCATGGTCGCCACCCGACCAGATATAGCCCATGCTGTTGGGCAGGTGAGCCGGTTTGTGGCCAATCCCGGTCCACTTCACTGGTAGGCCGTGAAGCGCATCATGCGCTACCTTTAGAGGATGCGGCACATGGGACTCCAGTTTGGAGGCATCGCTAGATCCGCATCACTTCGTCTCGTATGCTACACTGATGCTGATTCAGGAGGGAATATTGACGAAATAAAATCTACCTCAGGATTTGTGTGTATGTTGAATAGAGGTGCAGTCAGTTGGGCAAGTTGCAAGAAGAAATGTGTCTCTCTGTCCACAACTGAAGCTGAGTACATCGCCTTGGCTGAGGTGTGTAAAGAGATGCACTGGTTACAAAGCTTGCTATCTGAGATGAAGGCACCATAGGCAATGGCGACGGTCATCAAGATTGAAAACATGAGCGCCATTGACATGTCAAAGAACCCCATCCTGCCCATGCGCACAAAGCACATTGAGATCCGCTACCACTGCGCTCGACACTTAGTCTACAAGCAGACAATGGAGCTCGAGTATCTTGGTACCAAGCTCAACCGGGCTGACATGCTTACAAAGCCACTGGACAAGGATCTCCACCAGGCGGGTAGGCAAAGCATCGGCATGGTCAATGCAAGTGATGACGAATGATGATGGTCACTGACGCAAGGTGCAAGGGAGAGATTTGTTGAATTTTTTTTACCCTTGTTCATTGTTGTATGACAGATCAGGAATGCTCTGCACCTTATGGAGGTATAACCCCTACATCCGTTGTAG
This sequence comes from Penium margaritaceum, assembly GCA_023375785.1. Classification (NCBI taxonomy): domain Eukaryota; kingdom Viridiplantae; phylum Streptophyta; class Zygnematophyceae; order Desmidiales; family Peniaceae; genus Penium; species Penium margaritaceum. The sequence goes on along the minus strand of SZWC01000038.1, from coordinate 685,017 downwards.
TGTGACTCACCTATGCTCTATCTCTTGTGAGATATGACCTGTGAGTACACCATGTGGGTGAGTGGTTGCCTTGGCCATTTTGCTGTTTTGGCCAAGTGAGAGGTCATGAGTTTGATCCTCACCCCATGCACATCTTGTTTGCTGTGGAGATTTCCAAGAAAGAAATTCCGTAGCTTCTTGGACACTACATGGTTGGTCTGTCACCTTGACACTAGGATGCTTATGTGTCAAGCCCACAGTGCAAGTCGATTGGTGACGTGGCCGGTTCAGGCCACTTCTCAGGAATATTCTTTTGAGTTATAATATTGGACGGAAAGCTATAAAAAGACGTGTCTTGCATGCTCATCAATCAACCCTTGCTTGATGATCTGTTGCGTATTGACGACTTGAGCTCTTCTTGAGATGTAATGCTAAGGCGTTAGTAATCTTGGAGGTGAAGTGTATGCCTGATTACTTTTGGGGTGCATGACACATGTCAAGAAAGGAATAAGGCCTAAAAACCTTTCTGAACTTTTCAGTTTTGCGGCTTCTTTGCCAGAGGTGGTTAGCTCAGTAGCTAACACAAAGTAGGCATACATACTGCCTTTGACCAAAGAAATCAACTATGTGTGGTTAACGTTGACAACTCATAACACAAGTCACAAATGGTCAGAGGGAGGATCGATTGTTTGGGAACACCAGGTGTAAACTAGCAAGCACAAGTACCTTCAATAAGTAGTGGCACGGTGTGACAACCATGTACAATGACCAGCCAAGATAGGCATATGTTACTGACCATGACCAAAGAATGCCACAATGTCTGGTAAACTTTGACAACTCATAACACGAGGCACAAATGATTAGAGGGGGGAGACAATGGTTTGTGAATACTAGATATCAACTAGCAAGTACAAAGACCGTCAATATGTAGAGGCACAGTGTGGCTACCATGCACAGTGACCAACCAAAGTATGCATATGTCACTTACCATGACCAAAGAATTTCACTTCATGTGGTCAACGTTGACAACTCACAACAAGAGTCACAATTAGTCAAAGGGGGTAACAATGGTGTGGGAACACTAGATATCAACTAGACATTACAAAGACCTTCAATATGAGGGACATGGTGTGGCAACCATGTACACTGACAAACCAAAGTAGGCATATGCCACTAACCATTACCAAAATAGTTTCACAGTGTGTGGTCAACATTGAACACTCATAACACGAGTCACAAGTTTTCAGAGGGGGAAATGATGGGTTGGGAACACTGGTTATCAACTAGCAATTACAAATACCTTTTGCAAGTAGTGGCACGGTGTGGCTAGCATGCACAGTGACCAACCAAAGGATGTGTACGTCACTGACTATGACCAAAGAAGTCCACTATGTGTGGTCAACATTACCAACTCATAACACGAGTCACAAATGGTCGCGGGGAGAGATAATGGACTGGGAACCCTATGTAACGACTATGCAGGACAAATAACTTCAATAAGTAGTGGCACGGTGTTGCCATTATGCACAACAAACAATCAAACTAGGCATGTGTCACTGACCATGACCAAAGAATTTCACTATGGGTGGTCAATGTTCACAACCCATAACACGAGTCACAAATGGTCAGAGGGGGGAACAATGCTTTTGGAATATCAGTTTTCAACAAACAAGGACAACGACCTTCAATAATTAGTAGCATGGTATGGCTACCATGCACAATGAGCAATCAAAGTAGGCATATGTACTACCTTTGACCAATGAAATCCGATGTGTGTGGTCAACTTTGACAACTCATAATACGAGTCAGAAATGGTCAGAGGGGGGAACGATGGTTTGGGAACACCAGGTATCAACTAGCAAGCACAAGGAGCTTCAAAAAGTAGTGGCATGGTGTGGCTACCATGTACAATTACCAAGAAAAGTAGGCATATGTCACACACCATGACCAAATAATGTAACAATGTGTGGTCAGCTTTGACAACTCATAACACAAATCACAAATGGTCAGAGGGGGGAAACAATGCTTTGTGAATACTAGTTATCAACTAGTAAGTACAAAGACCGTCAATATGTAGTGGGACAGTGTGGATATGATGCACAGTGACCAACCAAAGTATGCATATGTCACCGACCATGACCAAAGAGTTTCAACTCATGTGGTCAACGTTGACAACTCACAACAAGAGTCACACATAGTCAAAGGGGGTAACAATGGTTTGGAAACACTAGCTATAAACTATGAATCACAAAGATCTTCAATATGAAAGACATGGCGTGGCAACCATGTACACTGACAAACCAACGAAGGCATATGCTACTAACCATGACCAAAAGGATTTTACAGTGTGTGGTCAACATTGAAAACTCATAACTCGACTCACAAATGGTCGGAGGGGGAAACAATGGGTTGCAAACACTAGTTATCAACTAGCAATTACAAATAACTTCAACAAGTAGTGGCACGGTGATGCTAGCATGCTTAGTGACCAACCAAAGGATGCATACGTCTCTGAGTATGATAAAAGAAGTCCACTATGTGTGGTCAATATTGACAACTCATAACACGAGTGACACATGGTCACGGGGAGAGATAATAGATTGGGAGCCCTATGTAGCAACTAGAAACAACAAAGAACTTCAATAAGTAGAGGCACGGTGTGGCTACTATGCACAGCAATCAACCAAACTTGCCATATGTCACTGACCATGACCAAAGAATTTTAGTGTGGGTGGTCAATGTTCACAACCCATAACACGACTCACAAATGGTCAGAGGGGGAAACAATAGTTACCAGATATTAGTTTTCAACTAGCAAGGAAAACAACCTTCAATAATTAGTATCACGGTATGGCTATCATGCACAATGACTGATCAGAGTAAGCATATGTACTGCCTTGGACCAAATAAATCCAATGAGTGTGGTCAACGCTGACAACTCATAATACGGGTCACAAATGGTCAGAGGGGGAACGATGGTTTTTTAACACCATGTATCAACTAAGAAGCACAAGGACCATTAATATGGAGTGGCGCGGTGTTGCTGCCATGTACAATCACCAACCAAACTAGGCATTTGTCACTGACCATGACCAAAGAATGTCACAATGTGTGGTCAACTTTGACAACTCATAACACGAGTCACAAATGATGAGAGGGGGAATGAATGGTTTGTGAATACTATTTATTGACTAGCAAGTACAAAGAACTTCAATATCTAGTGGCACATCGTGGCTGCCATGGAGAGTGACCAACCAAAGTATGCATGTGTCACTCACCATGACCAAATAACTTCACTTCATGTGGTCAAGGTTGACAACTCACAACAAGAGTCACTGATAGTTAGAGGGGGGAACAATGGTTTTGGAGCACTGGATTTCATGTAGAAAGCACAAAGACCTTCAATAAGTAGTGAAACGGCGTGACAAACATGTACAGTGACAAAACAAAGTAGGCATATGCCACTAACCATGTCCAACAAAATTTCACTCTATGGTCTTCGATGAAAACTCATAACACGAGTTACAAATGGTCAGAGGGGGAAACAATGGATTGGAAACCCTAGTTATCAACTAGCAAGTACAAATACCTTCATCAAGTAGTGGCACTGTGTGGCTAGCGTGTACAGTGACCAACCAAAGGATGCATATGTCACTGACTATGACCAAAGAAGTCCCCAATGTGTAGTCAACATTGACAAATCACCACACAAGTCACAAGTGTTCAGAGGGAGAGACAATGGTTTGGGAACCTTATGTATTGACTAGAAAGGACAAAGACCTTCAATACATAGTGGCATGGTGTGGCTACTATGCACACCAAACAACCAAACTAGGCATATGACAGTGACAATGACCAAAAAATTTCAGCATGGGTGCTCGATGTGTATAACCCATAACACGAGTTGCAAGTGGTCAGAGGGGGGAACAATGGTTTTAGGGCATTGCTTTTTGATTAGCAAGGACAACGACCTTCCATAATTAGTAGCACGTTGTGGCTACCATGCACAATGACCGACCAAAGTAGGCACATGTACTGCCTTTGACCAAAGAAATCCACTGTGTGTGGTCAGTGTTGACAACTCATAAAACGAGTCACAAATGGTCAAAGAGGGGAACGATGGTTTGGGAACACCAGGTATCAACTAGCAAGCACAAGGACCTTCGATCAGTAGTGGCACGGTTTGGCTACAATGTACAATGACCAACCAAAGTAGGCATATGACATTGTCCATGACCAAATGATATCACAATGTGTGGAGACTTTTGACAACTCATATCACAAGGCACAAAGAGTCAGAGGGGGAAACAATGGTTTGTGAAAACCAGTTGTTGACTAGCCAGTACAAATACCTTCAGTATGTAGTGGCACAGTGTGGCTACCATGCACCGTGACCAACCAAAGTATGTATATGTCACTGACCATGACCAAAGAACTTCACTTCATGTGGTCAAAGTTGACAACTCACACCTATAATCACAAGTAGTGAGAGGGGGTAACAATGCTTTGGGAACTCTAGCTATCAAATAGTAATCATGAAGACCTTCAATACGTAGTGACACGTTGTGGCAACCATGTACAGTGACAAACCAAAGTATCCATATGCCACTAATGGTGACCAAAAGAATTTCACAGTGTGTGGTCAACGTTGAAAACTAATAATACGAGTCCCAAACTCTCAGAGGGGGAAACAATGGGCTGGGAACACCAGTTATCAGCTAGCAAGTACAAATATATTCAACAAATAGTGGCACGATGTGGCTAGCATGCACAACAACCAACCAAAGGATGCATACGTTACTCACCATGACTAGAGAAGTCCACTATGTGTGGTCAACATTGACAACTCATAACACGAGTCACAAATGGTCAGAGGGAGGTACAATGGTTTGAGAACCCTATGTATTGACTAGAAAGGGCAATGAAATTCAATACGTGGTGGCACGGTGTGGATACCATGTACAATGACCAACCAAAGTAGGCATATTTCACTGACCATGGCCAAAGAATGTTAGTATGTGTGGTCGCCTTTAACAACTCATAACACGGGTTACAAATAGTCAGAGGGGGAAACAACGGTTTGTGAATACTAGTTATTGACTAAAAGTACAAAGATCTTCAATATGCAGTGGCACGACGTTGCTACCATGCACAGTGACCAACCAGAGTATGCATATGTCACTGACCATGACCAAGGAATTTCACCTCATGTGGTCAACGTTGATAATTCAAAACAAGAGTCATAGATATTCAGAAGGGGTAACAATGGTTTGGGAACACTAGCTATCAACTAGAAAGCACAAAGACCTTTAATACGTAGTGACACGGCATGGCAACCATGTATAGTGGCAAACCAAAATAGGCATATGCCACTAACCATGACCAGAAGAATTTCACAGTGTGTGGTCAACGTTGGAAACTTGTAACACGAGTCACAAACGGTCAGAGGGGTAAACAATGGGTTGGGAACACTAGTTATCAACTAGCAAGTGCAAAATCTTTCAACAAGTAGTGGCACGGTGTGGCTAACGTGCACACTGACCAACCAAAGGATGCATATGTCACAGACCATGATTGCAGAATTGTACTTTGTGTGATCAATGTTGAGAACTCATAACATGAGTCATAAATGGTCAGAGGGGGAAACAGTGGTTTTTTTGTATTATTTTACAACTAGCAAGTACACGACCTTCAATAAGAAGTAGCACGGTGTGGCTACAATGCACAATGACCGACCAAAGTATACACATGTACAGCCTTTCACCAAAGAACTCCACTGTGTGTGGTCAACGTTGAAAACTCATAACACACGTCACACGCTTTCAGAGGGATAGGAAATGGTTTGGGAACACTATGTATCAACTAGAAATTACAAAGAATTTCAATAAGTTGTGGCACGGTTTGGCTAACATGCACACCAAACAACCAAACTAGGCATATGTCACTGACCATGACCAAAGAATTTCAATATGGGTGGTTAACGCTCACAACCCATAACACAGGTCATAATTGATGAGAGGGGGAAACAATGGTTTCAGAATATTTGTTTTCAACTAGCAAGTACAACGACATTTCATAAGTAGTAGCACTGTGCGGCTACCATGCACAATGACCAACCAAAGTAGGCATATGTACTGCCTTTGACCAAAGAAACCCGCTGTGTGTGGTCAACGTTGACAACTCAAAATACAAGTCACGAATGATCAGAGGGGGAAACAATGATTTTTGAACACCAGGTATTAACGAGCAACCACAAGGACATTCAATAAGTAGTGGCAAAGTGTGGCTACCATGTACATTGACCAACCAAAGTCAGAATATGTCACTGACCATGACCAAAGAATGTCACTATGTGTGCTCAACTTTGAGAACTCATAATACAAGTCCCAAACGGTCAAAGGGAAAACGATGGTTTGGGAAGACCAGGTGTAAACCAGTAAGCACAAGGACTTGCAATACGTATTGCTACGGTGTGGCTACCATGTACAATAATCGACCAGAATAGGCATGTCACTGACCATGACCAAAGAATGTCACTATCTGTGGTCAACTTTGACAACTCATACTATGAGTCCCAAATGGTCAGAGGGGAGAACAATGGTTAGTGAATGCTATTTATCGACTAGCAATTACAAAGACCTTCAATATGTAGTGGAACAGTGTGGCTACCATGCACAGTGACCAACCAAAGTATGCATATGCCACTGACCATTACCAAAGAACTTCACTTCACGTGGTCAACGTTCACAACTCACAACAAGACTCACAGATAGTGAGAGGGGGTAACAATGCTTTAGGAACACTAGCTATCAAACAGTTATCACAAAGACCTTCAATACGTAGTGACACGGTGTGGCAACCATGTACAATGACAAACCAAAGTATGTATACGCCACCAACAATGAACGACAGAATTTCACAGTGTGTGGTCAACGTTGAAAACTCATAACACGAGTCACAAATGGTCAGAGGGGGAAACAATGGGTTGGGAACACTAGTTATCAACTAGTAAGTACAAAGCCCTTAAACAAGTAGTGGCATGGTGTAGCTAACGTGCACACTGACCAACCAAGGGATGCATGCATCACTGACTGTGACCAAAGAAGTCCACAATGTGTGGTCAACATTGACAACTCATAACACGCGTAAAAGATGGTCAGAGGAAGGGACAATGGACTGAGAAACATATGTAGCGACTAGAAAGGAAAAAGAGCTTCAATACCTTGTGCCACGGTGTGGCTACTATACACAGCAAACACCCAAACAACCATACTAGGCATATGTCACTGACCATGACCAAATGATTTCAATATGGGTGGTCAATGTTAGCAACCCAAGACACGAGTCATGAATGCTCAGATGGGAAAACAATGGTTTTAGACTATTAGTCTCCAACTAGCAAGTACAACAACCTTCAAGAAGAAGTAGTACGGTCTGGCTACCATGCACTATGACCGATCAAAGTAGGCATATGTACTGCCTTTCACCAAAGAAATCCAATGTGTGTGGTCAACGTTGACAACCCATAAAAGGAGTCACAAATAGTCAGAGGGTGGAACAATGGTTTGGAAGCACCAGGTATCAACTAGCAAGCACAAGGACATTCATTAAGTAGTGGCACAGTGTGGCTACCATGTACAATGACCAACGATAGAAGTCACATGTCACTGACCATGACCAAAGAATATCACTATGTGTGGTCAACTTTGAGAACTCATAACACGAGTCACAAATGTTCAACGGGGCTAGCAATGGTTTGTGAATACTATTTATCAACTAGCAAGTACAAAGACCTTCAATATGTAATGGCATAGTGTGGCTACCGCTTAGTGACCAACCAAAGCATGCATATGTCGATGACCATGACCAAAGAATTTGACTTCATGTGGTGAATATTGACAACTCACAACAAGGGTCACAGATAGTGAGAGGGGGTAACAATGGTTAGGGAACACTGGCTATTAACTAGAAAGCACAAAGACCTTCAATACGTAGTGAAATAGCGTGGAAACCATGCACAGTGACAAACCAAAGTAGGCATAGGCCACTAAATATGACCAACAGAATTGCACAGTGTGTGGTCAATGTTGAAAACTCATAACACAAGTCACAAATGGTCAGAGGGGGTAACAATGGGTTGGGAATACTAGTTATCAACTAGCAAGTACAAAGACCTTCAACAAGTAGTTGCTAGGTGTAGCTATGGTGCACAGTGACAAACCAAAGGATGCATACGTCACTGACTATGACCAAAGAAGTCCACTATGTGTGATCAACATTGACAACCCATAACACGAGTTACAAATGGTCAGAGGGAGAAACAATGGTTTGGGAACCATATGTATCAATTAGAAAGGAAAAAGAAGTTCTGGCTAATATGCACACCAAACAACCAAACTAGGCATATGTCACTGACCATGAGCACATAATTTTAGCATGGATTGTCAACGTTCACAACCAATAACAGGAGTCACAAATGGTCAGAGGGGGAAATAAAGGTTCCGGAATGTTAGTTCTCAACTGGCAAGGACAGCAACCCTCAATAATTAGTAGCACAGTCTGGCTACTATGTACAATGACCGACCGTAGTAGGCACATGATCTGCCTTTGACCAAAGACACCCGCCGTGTGTTGTTAACATTCACAACTCATAATACGAGTCACAAATAGTCTGAGGAGGGAAGGATGGTTTGGGAACACCAGGTATTAACTTGCAAGTACAAGGACCATCAACAAGTAGTGGTATGGTGTGGCTACCATGCACAATGACGAACCAAAGTTGGCATATGTCACTGACGATGACCAACAAATGTCACTACGTGTGGTCAACATTGACAACTCATAACATGAGTCACAAATTATCAAAGGGGGAAACAATGGTTTGTGAATGATAGCTATGGACAAGCAAGTACAAAGACCTTCAATATGTAGTGGCACAGTGAAGCTACCATGCACAGTGACCAACCAACGTATGCATATGTCACTGATCATGACCAAAGAATTTGACAGCTCACAACATGAGTCACACGTAGCGAAAGGCGGTAACAATGCTTTGGGAACACTACCTATCAACTAGAAAGCACAAAGACCTTCAATACGCAGTGACACAGTGTGGAAACCATGCATGGTGACAAACCACGGTAGGCATATGCCACTAACCATGACCAACAAAATTTCACACTGTGCCGTCAACATTGACAACTCATTACACGAGTCACAAATGGTCAGAGGGGGAAAAAATGGATTGGGAACACTAGTTATCAACTAGCAAGTACAAAGCCCTTTAACAAGTAGTGGCACGGTGTGGCTAGGGTGCACAGTGACGAACCAAAGGATGCATACGTCACTGAATATTACCAAAGAGGTCCACTATGTGTGGTCAACATTGACAACCCATAACACGAGTCACAAATGGTCAGAAGGAGAGACAATGGTTTGGGAACCCTACGTATTGATTAGAAAGGAAAAAGACCTTCAATACGTGGTAGCACAGTGTGGCTACTATACACACCAAACAACCAAACTAGGCATGTGTTATGACCATGACCAAAGCATTTCAGTATGGATGGTCCACGTTCACAAACCTCGACACGAGTCACAAATAGTCACAAGTGGAAACAATGGTTTTTGACTATTAGTTTCAACTAGCAAGGAAAACAACCTTGAATAATTAGTAGCACGGTGTGGCTCCCATGCACAATGACCAATCAAAGTATGCATATGCACTACCTTTGACCAAAGAAAATCCGTTGTGTGTGGTCAACGTTGATAACTCATGATACAAGTAACAAATGGTCAGAGGGATAAACGATGGTTTGGGAACACCAATCATCAACTAGCAAGCACAGGGACCTTCAATAAGTAGTGGCACGGTGTGGCTACCATGTACAACGACCAACCAAAGTATGCATATATCACTGTCCATGACCAAAGAATGTCATTATGTGTGGTCAACTTAGACAACTCATAACAGGAGTCAAAAATGGCCAAAGAGGGGAAAAAATGGTTTGTAAATACTAGTTATTGACTAGCAAGTACAAAGACCTTCAACATGTAGTAGCACATTGTGGCTTCCATGCACAGTGACCAACCAAAGTATGCATATGTCACTGACCATGGCCAAAGAATTTCACTCTATGTGGTAAACGTTGACAACTCACAACAAGAGTCACAGATAGTGAGAGGGGGTATCAATCCTTTGGGAACAATAGCTATCAACTAGAAAGCATAAAGACATTCAATACGTAGTAACACGGCGTGGCAACCATGCATAGTGACAACCCAAAGTAGGCATATGTCACTAACCATGACCAACAAAATTGCATAGTGTGTGGTCAACATTGAAAACTCATAGCACGAGTCATTAATGGTCAAAGGCTGAGACAATAGGCTACAAAAACTAGTTATCAACAAGAAATTACAAAGACCTTCAACAAGTAGTGGCACGGTGTGGCTAGCGTGCACAGTGACCAACCAAAGGATGCATACGTCACTGAAAACGACCAAAGAAGTCCACTATGTGTAATCAACATTGACAACTCACAACAAGAGTCACAAATGGTCAGAGGAAGCAACAATGGTTTGGGAACCCCATGTGCTAATTAGAAAGGACAAAGAACTTCAGTCCGTGGTGGAACAGTGTGGCTACTATTCACACTGAACAACCCATCTATGCATATATCACTGACCATGACCAGTGAATATCAGCATGGGTGGTCCACATTCACAACCCATAACAGTAGTCACCAATTGTCAGAGGGGGAAACAATGGTTTTGGAATACTAGTTTTCAAGTAGCAAGCATAACGACCTTCAATAATTACAAGCACACTATGGCTACCATGCAGAATGACCAATCAAAGTAGGCACATGTGTTGCCTTTCACCAAAGAAACCCGATGTGTGTGGTTGACGTTGATAACCCATAGCACGAGTCACAAATGGTCAGAGGGGGAAACAATGGTTTGTGACTACTAGTTATTGACTAGGAAGCACAAAGACATTCAATATGTAGTGGCACATTGTGGCTATCATGCACAATGACCAAGCAAAGTATGCATATGTCACTGACCATGACCAAAGAATTTCACGTCATGTGGTCGATATGGATAACTCACAACAAGAGTCACAGATAGTCAAAGGGTTTAACAATGGTTTAACAAGTAGTGGCACAGTGTGGCTAGCGAGCACACTGACCAACCAAATGATGCATACATCACTGACTATGACCAAAAAAGTCCACTATGTGTGGGCAACATTGAGAACTCATAACACGAGTCACAAGTAGTCACAGGGAGAGACAATGAATTGGGAACCCTATGTAGCAAATAGAAAGCACAGAACACTTCAATAAGTAGTTGCATGGTGTGGCTATTATGTACACTGAACCACCAAACTAGGCATATGTCACTAACCACGACCAAGGAATTTCAGTATGGGTGGTCAACGTTCACAACCCATAACACAAGTCAGCAATGGTCAGAGGGGGGAACAAAGGTTTTGGACTATTAGTTTTCAACTAGCAAGGACAATGACCTTCAATAACTAGTAGTACAGTGTGGATGCCATGCATAATGACCAATTAAAGTAGGCATATGCACTGTCTTTGACAAAAGAAGTCCGTTGTGTGTGGTCGACATTGACAAATCATAAAACGAGTCACAAATGGTCTGATGGGGCAACGATGGTTTGAGAACACCAAGTATCAACTAGGAAGCACAATGACCTTCAATAAGTAGTGGCACGGTGTGGCTACCATGTTCAATGACCAACCAAAGTAGGAATATGTCACTAACTATGACCAAATAATGTAACTATGTGTAGACAAATTTGACAACCCATAACAGGAGTCACAAATGGTCAGAGGGGGGCAGGAACAATGGTTTCTGAATACTAGTTATCGACTAGCAAGTACAAAGACCTTCAATATGTAGTGGCCCGGTGTGGCTACCATGCACAATAACCAACCAAAGTATGCATATGTCACTGGCTATAACCAAAGAATTTCACTTCATGTGGTCAACATTTACAACTCACAGCAACATTTGGCCATGAAGACGAACTGAAACATAGTCTTCAATCACAATGGACGGACAACGACGCTTGATAGCTCAATCCAACAGACATTAAAAGCTGATTCCAAAGATGAATTGCGGAAGCTAGTTCTTATGCCAAAGTAATGGCACAAGGCCATTTTGCGATTAAGTGTGGAACCCAAAATTAGGCCCTCATGATAGCCATCCAAGGAGGATGAGCAAATGCTTGCCTAAGCCATTTTGGCTGAGACGCACTGAACCTAGAGCAAATGGGGTCGTCATAGGGCACGGATCTGAATCATGCATCCTAAACCTGCTCATCACACGTGGCAACTCCACGTGGAAACATGACCATAGCGTCCCTTATGAGTGGAGGGGGAGTGACGCAATGGATTTCCCATTGCAACACTCCTCTCGACTCAAAGCCAGCCATGAGGTTTTTTGCTGGCTAGATCTGAACTAGAATCTAGCCTGTGCATATTTTTTTAAGCTTTGGTTCCTCCAAACCTAAGCCTCCAGTACCCATAGTACTCGATAGCTACTTAACAGCCTTTATCAAATGCAATAATAAAAGTACGCTAAACTTTTCCTGTGTCTATGGTGCTTAGGTTATATAATCATTGTTTAAATGGTGATTTGGACATACTTTCAATGTTTCTATGGTGTTTTGGTTACATTATCACCATGTTAATGGTGCTTTCATCACTTTCATTGTGTCTATGGTGCTTTGGTCACATTTTCAGTGTTTCAATAGAGCTTTGCTAACACTTTCTGTGTGTCTGTAGTGCTTAGGTCACATTATCACTATATCAAGAATGCATTGGTCACAATTTCACTGTGTCTATGGTGCATATGTCATGTTATCACTGTTTCAACATGGCTTTGGACACACTTTCACCGTGTCTATTGTGCTTACCTCAGGTCATCACTGTTTCAATGGTGCTTTGGTAACACTTCTAGCGTGTCTATGGTGCTTTGGTCACATTATCACTGCTTCAGTGGTGCTTTTGTCACACGTTCACTGTGTCTATGTTGCTTAAGTCACATTGTCACTGTTTCAATGGTGCTTTGGTCGTACATTCACTGTGTTTGTGGTACTTAGGTGACATTATCACTATTTTGATGGTGCTTTGGTCACACTTTTTTTTGTCTATGATGCTTTTCTCACATTATAACTGTTTCATTACTGCTTTGGTCACACTTTCACTATGTCTTTGGTGCTTACAAAACATTGTCACTGTTTTAATGGTACTTTCATCACACATTCACTGTCTCTATGGTGATTTGGTAACATAATCACTGTTTCAATGGTGCTTTGGTTACACTTTCACTATGTCTATGGTACTTAGATCACATTATCACTTTTTTAATGGTGCTTTGGTCACCCGTTTACTATGCCTATGGTGCTTGGGTAGCATTATTTCTTTTTCAATGGTGGTTTTTTCATGGTTTCATTGTGTCATCGTGCTTTGGTCAAGTTATCATGGTTTCAATGGAGCTTTCGTCACACTTCTTCTCTGTCTATGATGCTTCAGTCACAGTATCACTGTTTCAATGATGCTTTGGTCACACTTTCACAGTGTCTATGGTGCGTAGGTCACATTATCACTGTTTCAATAGTGCTTTGGTCTCACGTTCACTGTGTCTATGGTGCATTTATCACATTATCACTGCTTCAATTGTGCTTTTGTCACACTTTCAATCTGTCTATGGTACTTAGGTCACATTATCACTTATTTGATGGTGCTTTGGTCACACTTTCACTGTGTCTATGGTGCTTTGCTTGCATCATCACTCTTTTAATGGTACTTTGGTGACACTTTAACTGTGTCTATGGTTCTTTGGTCACATTATCAATGTTTCAATAGTGATTTGGTCACACTTACACTGTGTCTATGGTGCTTTGGTCACATTCTCCATGTTTCAATGGTACTTTGGTCACGATTTAGCACTATCTATGGTACATTGGTCACATTATCACTGTTTCAGTGGTGCTTTGGTCATACTTTCACAGTATCTATGGTTCTTTGGTTGCATTATCACTGTTTTAATGGTGCTTTGGTCACACTTTCACTCAGTGTATGGTACTTTAGCCACATTATCACTGTTTCAATGGTGCGTTGGTCATAGTTTTATTATGTCTATAGTGCATTGGTCACATTGTTACTGTTGCAATGGCTCGTTGGTCTCACTTCTACTCTGACTATGGCGCTTTGGTTACATTATCACTGTTTCAATGGTGCCTTGGTCACACTTTCATAGTGCCTATAGTGCTTAGGTCACGTCATCACTCTTTCAATGGTACTTTGTTCACACTTTCGCTGCCTGTGGTACTTTGGTCATGTAACACTCTTTCAAAGGTCCTTTGGTCACACTTTCACTGTGTCTATGATGCTTTGGTCACATTCTCTATGATTCAATGGTGCTTTGGTCACACTTTCACCGTCTCTATGGTGCTCAGATCATGTTTTCACTGTTTCAATTGTGCTTTAGTCACACTTCTATTGTGTCTACAGTGCTTTGATCACATTATCACTGTCTCAAATGTACATTGGTCACACGGTCTTTGTGTCTATGGTGCTTTCTTCACATCATCACTGTCTTAATGGTGCTTTGGTTACACTTTCGTTGTCTATTGTTCTTTGGTTATATGACAACGTTTTCAATGGTGCGTTGGTGAGACTTTGACTGTGTATATGGTTCTTAGGTCACAATATCACTTTTCACAAGTGCTTTGGGCACTATTTCACTTTGTCTATAGTGCTTAGGTCACAGCATCACTCTTTCTATGTTGCTTTTGTCACACGTTTTCTATGTCTATGGTGCGTTTGTCGCATTAATACTGTTTCAATGGTGATTTGGTCACGTTTTCACTGTGTCTATGGTGCTCAAGTCACATTACCATTGTTCTTATGGTAAACATTTCACACTTTAATGTGTCTATGGTGCTTTGGTCGTAAAATCACTATTTCAATGGTGTTTTTGTTACATGTTTAGTATGTCTATGGTGCTAAGGTCACATTATCACTGTTTCAGTAGTGCTTTTTGTTCACCTTCACCGTGTCTATGGTGCTTTTGTCACATTATCACTGTATCAATGGTACATTGGTCACACATTCACAATGTGTATGGTGCTTAGGCAACATTATCACTGCTTCAATGGTGCTTTGATCACACTTTCATTGTTTCTTTAGTGCTTATATGACATCATCCTAGTTTCAAAGGTGCTTTGGTCATACGTTTACTTTGTCTTTGATTATTTGGTCATATAACCACTGTTTTCATGGTGCTTTGGTCATACTTTCAGAGTTTAAGTGGTTCTTTGATCAAATCATCACAGTGTCAATGGTTCTCTGGTCAAACTCACTATGTCTAGGATGCATTGGTCATATCATCGCTGTTTCAATGGTGTTTTGGTCACATTTTAACTATTTCTATGGTGCTTAGGTCACATTACCTTTGTTCAAATGGTGCTTTGGTCACACTTTAATTGTATCTATGGTGCTTATGTCACATTATTACAGTTTCAATGGTGTTTTTGTCACACTTTTATGTGTCTATGGTTCTTTGGTCATATATTCACTGTTTCAATGGTGCATTGGTGACATGTTCACCGTGTCTATGGTGCTTAGGTCACATTATCACTGTTTTCGTGGTACTTTGGCCACAAGGTTAGTGTGTCTATGGTACTTTGGTTACATTATCACTGTTTCAATGGTGATTTGGTCAAACATTCACAGTGTATGGTTCTTCGGTCAGATTATTACTGTTTCAATGGTGTTGTGTACACAATTTCACTCTACCTATGGTGTATAGGTGAGATTATCACTGTTTCAATGGTACTTTGGTCACACTTTCACCTTTTCTATTGTACTTTGGTCACACTATCACTGTTCCAATGGTGCTTTGGTCACATTTTCACTCTGTCTATGGTGTGTTGGTCCCATTGTCACTATTTCAATGGTGCTTTGGTCACACGTTCACTGTGTATATGGTGTTCTTGTCACATTGTCACTGTTTTGATGGTGATTTGGTGACACTTTTACTGTCTATGGTGCTTTGGTCACATTATTACTATTTCAACGGTTCTGTGGTCAAACGTTCATTGTGTCTATAGTGCTTTGGTCTCATTATCACTGGTTCAATTGTGCTTTGGTTACACTTTCACTACGTCTATGGTGCTTTGGTCACTTTATCACTGTTTCAATGGTGCTTTGATCACATTTTCACTGTGTTTATGGTGTTTATGTCACATAACAAAGGCTTCATTTGTGATTTGGTCCCACATTCACTATGTCTATGATGCTTGGGCTTCATTATCACTGTGTTTAATGGTGCTTTGGTCACACATTCACCTTGTCTATGGTGCTTATGTCACATTATCACTGTCTCAATGATGCTTTGGTCACATGTTTACTGTGTCTATGGTGCTTGGATCACATTATCATTGTCTCAATGTTTCTCTGGTCACAAGTTCAATGTGTTTATGGTGCTTAGGTCCCATTATCACTGTTTCAATGGTGCTTTGGTTACACTTTAACCGTGTCTATGGTGCTTTGGCCACATTATCACTATTTCAATGGTGCTTTGGTCACACTTTTGCTATGTCTTTGGTGATTTTCTACATTTTCACTGCTTCAATGGTGATTTAGTTCACATGTTTGCCGTGTCTATCTTGTTTTTGTCATGCTATCATTAATTCAATGGTATTTCTGTCACACTTTTATTGTGTCTATAGTGCTTAGGTCACATTATCCCTATTTTCATGGTGCTTTGGTTACAATTTCACCATGTCTCTATTGCTTAGGTCACCTTATCACTGTTTTAATGGTGCTTTGGTCACACTTTTCATGTTTTGATGGTGCATAGGTCACATTCTTACTATGCGAGTGGTCCTCTGATCACACTTCCAATGTGGCTACGGTACTTAGGTCCCACTATCACTGTTTCAATTGTGCTTTGGTCACACTTTCACCGTGTTTATGGTGCCTTGGTCACATTATCACTGTTTCAAAAACGCTTTGCTCAATACTTCATTGTCTATGGTGCTTTGGTCACATTATCACCATTTTGATGGTGCATTGGTCACACTTCTACTGTGTTAATGGTGCTTAGGTCACATTACCACTGTTTCAATGGTGCTTTATTCACACTTGTATTGTGTGTATGGTGCTTTGGTCACATTCTCACTGTTTTGATGGTGCTTCGGTCACACTTTTGACCTTTACATGGTACTTTGGTCACATCATCAGTGTTTCAATGGTGCTTTGGTGACAATTTTACGGTGTCTATGGTGCTTTGGTCTCATAGTCACTGTTTCAATGGGACTTTTGTTACACTTTTTATTGTGTCTACGTTGCTTTGGTCATATAATTACTGTTTCAAAGGTGATCTGGTCATATTTTCACTGTGCCTATATTGCTTAGGTCACGCCATCACTCTTGCAATAGTTCTTTGGTCACAATTTCACTATGTCTATGGTGCTTTGGACACACTATCGCTGTTTCAAAGGTGCTTTAGTCACACCTTCACTATGTCTTTGGCGCTTAGGTCATAATGTTTCAGTTTGAGTGGTGCTTTGGTCATATCATCACCGTTTTAGTGGTACTTTGGTCACACCTTCACTGTGTTTATGGTGCTTTGGTCACATTATCACTATTTCAATGTTTCTTTGGTCACAATTTCACATTGTCTATGGTACTTCAGTCACGTTATCACTGTTTCAATGGTGCTTTGGTCACACTTGTACAATGTTTTAAGTGCTTCGGTCACATTACCACTGGTTTAATGGCTCATTGGTCACACTTCTACTCTGACATTTGTCACATTATTAATGTTTAAATGATGCCTTGGTCACACTTTTATTGTGTCTATGGTGCTCTGGTCACATTATCATTGTTCCAATGGTGCTTTGGTCAGACTTTCACTTTGTCTATGGTTCTCATGTCACACGTTCACGGTTTCAATGGTTTGTTGGTCACACTTTCATAGTGTCTATGGTGCTTAGGTCACATTATCACTGTTTCAATGGTACTTTGGTCACAATTTTATACGTCCATGGCACTTTGGTGGTGCTATCACTGTTTTGGTGGTGCTTTGGTAACACTTCCACTGTGTCTATAGTGCTTTGGTCACATTATCAGTGTTTCAGTGGTACTTTGGTCATACTTTCACTGTGTCTATGGTGCTTTGGTCACATTATCACTGTTTCAATGGTGTTTTGGTCACACGTTTACATTGTCTATGGTACTTTGGTCACATTATCACTATTTTAATAGTGCTTTGGTCACAATTTCACTGTGTTTATAGTGCTTTGGTCACATTTTCACCATTTCAATCCTGTTTGGTCACACTTTCACTATGTCTTCACTGCTTAGGTTACATTTTAATTGTTTCAATGGTGTTTTAGTCACACTTTTACCCTTTCTATGGTGCTTATGTCACAATATTGTTATTTCAATGGTGCTTTGGTCACACTGTCACTATGTCTATATTGTTTAGGTCACAGTATCATTGCTTTAATGGTACTTTGGCTACACATTCACTGTGTCTACAGTTCTTAGGTCACATTATCACTGTTTTACTGGTGCATTGTTCACCGTATTACTGTGTCGATAGTGCCTATGTCACATTATCACTGTCTCAATGGTGCTTTGGTCACACTTCCACTGTCTCTATGGTGCTTAGGTCCCATTATCAATGTTTTAATGGTGTTTTGGTCACACTTTCACTTTGTTTACGGTGATTTGGGTCACATTGTCACTTTTTCTTTGGTACTTTGGTCAAACTTTCATTGTTCATGGTGCTTTGGTCACATTATCACAATTTCAATGGTGCTTTGGTCACAATTTCACAGTGTACATGGTGCTTTGGTCACATTATCACCATTTCAATGGTTACTTTGGTCATATTTTCATTATGTCTATGGTGCTTACGTCACGTTATCATGGTTTCAATGGTACTTTGGGCACACTTATACTGTCTCTATGGTGTTTTAGTTTCATTCACATTGTTTTAATGGTGCTTTGGTCACCCTTTTAGTCTGTCTAAGTTGCCATTGTCACATTATCACTGTTCCAATAGTGTTGTGGTCTCAATTTTCTTGTATCTATGGTGCTTTGGTCATGTTATCACAGTTTTGATGGTGATTTGGTCCTACCTACACTGTGCCTAGAGTACTTAGGTCGTGTCATGATTATTTCAATGGTGCTTTGGTCACACTTTCAATGTATCTATGGTGATGGGGTCATAGAATCACGGTGTCAATGGTGCTTTGGTTACACTTTCACTGTATCCATGGTGCTTAGGTCACATTATCACTGTTTCAATGCTGCTTTGGTTACACTTTCACCTTGTCTATGGTGTTTTGGTCACATCATCACTGTTTTCATGATGCTTTGATCATGCACTACTGGGTTTACAATGTTTTGGTCACATTTTTACTCTTTCAGTGGTACTTTGGTCACACTTCTATTCTGTCTATGGTGCTTTGCTCACATTATTACCGTTTTCAATGGTACGTTCGTCACACTTTCACTCTCTATATGGTGCTTTGGTAATATTATCACTGTCTCAATGGCCCTTTGGTCACGATTTCACTGTGTATTTGGTCCTTTGGTTACATTCTCCCTGTTTCAATGGTGCTTTGGTCATATAATCACTGTTTTAGTGGTACTTTGGTCACACTTTCACTGTCTATAGTGCTTAGGTCACATTACCACTATTTCAATTATGCTTTGGTCACAATTTCACTATGTCCATAGTTCTTAGGTCACATTATCATGGTCTCAATGGTGCTTTGGTCACACTTTCACTATGTCTATGGTGTGTTTGTTACATTATTGCTGTTTCAATGGTGCTTTAGTCACTTACACTGTGTCTACAATGTGTACGTCACATTATCACTATTTCAATGGTGATTTTGTCACACTTTGACTGTGTTGATGGTGATAAGGTCACATTATCACTCTTTCAATGGTCCGTGGGTCACATTATTGTGTCTATGGTGCTTTGGTAACAATATGACTGTTTGAATGGTGTTTTGGTCATTCTTTCACGGTTTCTATGGTGCTAAGGTTACGTCATCAATGTTTGCATGGTGGTTTTGTCACAATTTCAGTAGGTCTATGATGCTCTGGTCACATCATCACTCTTTCAATGGTCCGTGGGTCACATTATTGTGTCTATGGTGCTTTGGTAACAATATGACTGTTTGAATGGTGTTTTGGTCATTCTTTCACGGTTTCTATGGTGCTAAGGTTACGTCATCAATGTTTGCATGGTGGTTTTGTCACAATTTCAGTAGGTCTATGATGCTCTGGTCACATCATCACTGTTTCATTGGTGCTTTTGGTTGTACTTTCACTATATGTATGGTGCTTAGGTCAAATTATCACTGTCTCAATGGTGCATTGGTCATATTGTTACTGTGTATATGGTGACTAGGTCACGTTATCACAATTTGAATGGTGCTTTGGTCCCACTTTCACCGTTTCTATGGTACTGGTGTTACATTATCACTTTTTCAATGGTGCTTTGGTTACATTTTTATGTTTCCATAGTACTTTAATCATCTTATCTCTATTGAAATGGTGCTTTGGTTACACATTCACTGATTCTATGGTGCTTATGTCACATTATCAATGTTTCAGTGGTGCTTTGGTCACACCTTCACTATGTCTATGGTACCTTGGTTACCTTATTACTGTTGCATTGGTGCTTTTGTCACGCTTTCATTGTACTTATGGTGCGTAGATCACATTGTTAATGTTTAAATGGTGCATTGGTCACACTTGTACTGTGTCTTTGGTGATTTTGTGTTTTTATCACGGTTTCAATGGTGCCTTTGACACGCGTTCAGTCTGTCCATGGTGCTTTGGTCCCATTATCACAGTTTTCATGGTGCTTTGGTCACACTTTCACAAGGACTATGGTACCTCTATCACATTGTCACTGTTTCAATGGTGCTTTGGTCATACTCACTCTGTATATAATGCTTGGGTCACATTATCACTGTTTCAATAGTGCTTTGGTCACACTTTCACCGTGTCTGTGGTGCTTATGTCACATTATCACTGTATCAATGGTGCTTTGGTCACATTTATGTGTCTATGGTATTTTGGTCACACTATCACTGTTTCAATGGTGCTTTGGAAATGCTTCCATTGTGTATATTGTACCAAGGTCACGTAATAAATGTTTCAATGGAGCTTTGGTCACACTTTCACCGTATCTATAGTGCTTAGGCAAGATAATTACTGTTTCAATGGTGTTTTGGTCACATTTTTTATGTGTCCATGGTGCTTTGGTCATGTAATCATTGTTTCAATGGTGCATTAGTCTTTCTTTCACTGTTACTATGGTGCTTGTGTAACATAATTACTGTTTCAATGGTACTATGGGCTAACGTTTTCCGTGTCTATGGTGTTTAGATCACATTGCCACTGTGTCATTGGTTTTTTGGTCTGACGTTCACCATGTCTCTGGTTCTTAGGTCAAGTTATCATGGTTTCAATCGTGCTTTGGTCATACTTTCACAGTGTCTATAGTACGTAGGTCACATTACCACTATTTTAGAGGTACTTTGGTCACACGTTTACTGTTTCTATGGTGCTTAGGTTACATAATCACAGTTCCAATGGTGCTTTTGTCAGAATTTCACTATGTCTATGGTGCTTAGGTCACATCTTCACGGCTTCAATGATGCTTTGGTCACACTTGTATTTTTCCATGGTACTTCGGTCATATAATCACAATTTCAATGGTGTTTTGGTAACACTTTCATTGTTTCTATGGTGACCAGGTCACATTATCATTGTTTCAATGGTGCTTTGGTCACAATTTCACATTGCGCATGGTGCTTTGGTCACATAACTACTGTTTCAATGGTGCTTTGTTCATGCTTATACTATGTCTATGCTGCTTTGGTCACATTATCCTAGTCTCAATGGTGCTTTGGTCACACGTTTAGTGTGTCTTCGGTGCTTTGGTTGCATTTTAACGGTTTCGATGATGCTTTGGTCACATGCTTACCTTGTCGATGGTGCTTTGGTCATATAATCACTGTTTCAATGGTGCTTTGGTCCCACTTTCACTGTTTTTATAGTGTTTAGGTGACAATCATTTTTCAATGGTGCTTTGGTCATACATTCACTATGTCTATGGTGCTTAGGCATTGCGTAGGCATTTCCAGGCATTGCCAAGCATTGCCTTGGCATTGCGAGGCATTGCCTAGCATTGCAAGGCATTGCCTATGCATTGCTCAAGCATTTCGAGGAATTTCCAGGCATTGCCAGGCATTGCATGGCATTGCCCATGCATTGTCAGGCATCGACAAGCATTGCCTAGGCATTTCAAGGCATGGCCACGCATTGCTAAGCATTGCCTAGGCATCGCCAGGAATTGCCTGGTATTGCCCAAGCATTGCATAGGCATTGCCTGGCATTGCCCAAGCATTGCCTGGCATTGCCCAAGCATTGCCATGCATTACAAGTCATTGCCAAGGTATTATCGGGCATTGCCCAAGCATTGGGAGGCATTGCCCAGGCATTGCCAGGCATTTCTGGACAGTTCCAAGCATTACCTAGGCATTGCCAGGCATTGCCTAGGCAATACCAGGTATTGCCTAGGCATTGCTGAGGCATTACCACGCATTGCCAGGCATTGCCATGCTTTGCCAGGCATTGCCTAAGCATTGCCATAAATTTTCCAGGCATTGCGAGTAATTACCTAGGCATTGCCATGCACTAACTAGGCATTTCTAGGCATCGCCAAGCATTTCCCAGGCATTGCCATGCATAGCGCAGGCGTTGCCAAGTATTGCCTAAGCATTGCTAGGCATTGCAAGGAATTGCCTAGGCATTGCGCAAGCATTGCCATGCATTGCCTAGGCATTGCTGGGCACTGCAACGCATAGCAAGGCATTGTGTAGGCATTGCCAGGCATAACCCGGGCATTGCTATGCATTGCCTACGCATTGCCAGGCATTGCCGGGCATTACCCTAGCATTGCCAAAAGTTTCCATGCATTGCCATGCATTTCCAGGCATTGCCCTGGAAATGCAAGGCATTACCTATCCATTCTCAGGCATTGCCCAAGCATTACGAGGCATTTCCACGCATTGGCAGGCATTGCCACGCATTACCAGGTATTACCCAGGCATTGCCCATGCATTTCCAGGCATTCTCGGGCATTGCCTAGGCATTCCAAAGCAATGCCAGGCATTGCCTGGCATTGCCAGGAATAGCCTAGGCATTTCCAAGCATTGCCACACATTGCCCAGGCATTGTCAAGCATTTCCCATGCATTGCCAAGAAATTCCTAGGCATTGCCAGGTATTGCGACAAATTAACCAGCCATTGCCAGGCATTGCCAGGCATTGCTAGGCATTACCAAGGCAATGCTAGGCATTGTGAAGCATTGCCCACGCGTTTCCAAGCTTGTCACGCATTGCCCAGGCATTGTCAAGTAATGCTAGGCACTGCCATCCATTGCCTAGGTATTGCCTAGCATTGCCAGGCATTGCCCATGCATTGCCAGGCATTGCCAAGCATAACCCAGGCATTGCATTGGCATTGCCAGGCATTGCCATGCATAACGAAGCATTGCCAGGCATTGCCCATGCATTGCCACGGATTGCGCAAGCATTCTTTAGGCATAGCAAGGCATTGCCTAGGCATTGCCAGGAAGTGCCTGGCATTGCCGAGGCATTGCCAGGCATTACCCAGGCATTGTCAGGCATTGCCTACGCATTGTCAGGCATTGTCAGGCCTTGCGAGGCATTGCCCAGGTATTGACCAGGCATTTTCAGGCATTGCCAGGCATTGCCTGGCATTGCCAAGCATTGCCTGGCATTGCCAGGCATTGCCTAGGCATTGTCCAGCACTGCCAGGCATTGCCCAGGCATTTCCACGCATTTCCAAGCATTGCAAGGCATTGCCAATGCATTGCCAGGCATTACTAGGCGTTTCCTAGGCATTGCTAGGTATTTCCAAGGCATTGCCAGGCATTGCCCAAGCATCAAAAGGCATTACCCAGGCATTTCCAGGCATTGCAAGGCGTTGCCCAAGCAATCCGAGGCATAGCCTAGGCATTGCCGGTTATTGCCTAGGCGTTGCCAAGGCATTGCCTCGCATTTCCAAGACATTGCCAAGCATTGCCTAGGCGTTGCCAGGCATTTCCTATGCATTCTAAGGAGTTGCCTAGGCATTGCTAGGCATTGCCAGGAATTATCAGGCATTATCCAGCCATTGCCAAGCATTGCCCAAGCATTGCCAGGCATTGCCTAGGCATTGCCAGGCATTCCCCATGCATTGCCAAGCATTACCCAGGCATTTTCAGTCATTGCCAAGCATTGTCTAGACATTGCCCAGGCATTTCCAGGCATTGCCCAAGCATTGCCCAGGCATTGCTAGGCATCACCACGCATTGCAAGGCATTTTCTAGGCATAGCAAAGCATAACTCACGCATTGCCAGGTATTTCCTAGGCATTGCCAAGCATTGCCAGGCGTTTCCCTAGCATTGCCAATTATTGCAAGGCATTTCCCAGGCAATGTCAAGCATTCCATAGGCATTGCGAGGCATTTATTGGGTAGTTCTTGGCAATACCCAGGCATTGCCCAAGCATTGCCAGGCATTGCCAAGGCATTGCCTTGCATTCCGCAGGCATTGCCACACATTGCCATGCATTGCTAGGTATTGCCCAGGCATTGTGAGGCATTACCCAGGCTTTGCCAACCATTGCCAGGCATTGCCAAGCATTGCCAGGCATTGCCAAGTATTGCAAGGAATTACTCGGACAATGCTAGCATTTTCTAGGCATTGTCAGGCATTACCACGCATTTCCAGGCATTGCCCAGGCATTGTCCAGGCATTGCGCAAGCATTGCCAGGAATTGCCTAGGGATTGCCAGGCCTTGCCAGGCGTTTACTCGGCATTGCGAGGCATTGCCAGGCATTGCCATGCATTGCCAGGCATTTTCATGCATTGCCAAGCATAGCGCAGGCATTGCAAGGCATTAACAAGCATTGTCAAGGCATTATCCACTCATTGCTAGGCATTTTCCAGGCATTGCCAGGCAATGCGAGGAATTGCCTAGGCATAGCCAGGCATTTCCTAGGTATTACCAAAGATTGCCTTGCCGAGGCATCACCCAAGCATTACTACGCATTGCCTAGGCATTTCCAGGCATTACCAGGCATTGCCTTGCATTGCCCATGCATTTCCAGGCATTGCCAAGGCATTGCCACGCATTACTAGGCATTTCTATGCATTGCCTTGCCTAGGCATTGCCCAAGCATTGCTAGGCATTGCCTACGCATTTCCAAGCATTGCCAGGCATCGCGAGGCATTGCCAGGCATTGTCCATGCATTGCCATACATTGCGAGGCATTACCTAGGCATTGCTAGGCATTTCCATGCATTTCCAGGCATTACTGAGGCATTGCTAGGCATTGCTAGGCATTGCCCAGGCAATGCTAGGCATTGCTTAGGCATTGCCAGGAGTCGCCCAGGCATTTCCACGCATTGCCATGAATTACCTAGACATTGCCAAGCGTTGCCTAGGTAATGCTAGGCATTGCGAGGCATAGCCAAGAATGGCCTACGCATTACCTAGGCATTGCCTTGGCATTGCCAGGTATTTTCAGTCATTGCCAGGCATTGCCCAGGCATTGCCAGGCATCGCCCATACATTCTTTAGGCATTGGCAAGCATTGCCTAGGCATTGCCAAGTATTGCCACACAATGCCCAGGCACTGCCAGGCATTGCCCGGCCATTGCCAAGCATTTCCTACGCATTGCCTAACATTGCCAGGCATTGCAAGGCATTCCCCAGGCATATCTCGGGCATTGCCAGGCATTGCCAGGCATTGCTTGGCATTGCCCAAGCATTTCCAGGCATTGCTAGGCATTACCTAGGCATTTCCACGCATTACGAGGCATTGCCCAGGCATTGCCAAGACTTTCTTGGCATTGCCTAGGCATTGCCTAGGTATTGCCAGGAATCGCCCAAGCATTGTCATGCATTGTCAGGCGCTGCCAAGGCATTTCCAGGCATTGCTCTTGCATTGCAAGGCGTTTTCCAGGTGTTTCCATGCATTTCAAGGAGTCCCCCGGGCATTACCTAACATTGCTAGGCATTGCCTATGCATTGCAATGCATTACAAGGAGTTTCTAGGCATTGCCAATTACTTCTCAGGCATTGCCATGCATTGGCATGTATTTCCACGCATTGCACAGGTATAGCCAGGCATTGCTAGGCATTGCCTATGCATTGCAATGCATTACAAGGAGTTTCTAGGCATTGCCAATTACTTCTCAGGCATTGCCATGCATTGGCATGTATTTCCACGCATTGCACAGGTATAGCCAGGCATTGCTAGGCATAGCCCAAGAATTTCCAAGCATTACAAAGGCATTTCTAGGCATTACCTAGGCATTGCCCAGGCATTGCCACGCATTGCCACGCATTGCCAGGCATTGTCACGCATTGCGAGGCATTGTCCAGGCATTGCTAGGCATAGCCCAAGAATTTCCAAGCATTACAAAGGCATTTCTAGGCATTACCTAGGCATTGCCCAGGCATTGCCACGCATTGCCACGCATTGCCAGGCATTGTCACGCATTGCGAGGCATTGTCCAGGCATTGCAAGGCATAAGCATGGCATTGCCAGGCATTACCACGCACTGCCCAAGCATTGCCATGCATTGTGTATGCATTGTCAGGCATTGTCCAGGCATTGGGAGGCATTGTCCAGGCACTACCAGGCATTTCTACGCATTGCAAGGTATTACCAAGGCATTGCCAGGCATTGCCAGGCATTACCCAGGCATTGCCAAGCATTATGAGGCATTACAATGCATTCCCAGGAAGTGCCTAGGTATTGCCAGGCATTGCCAAGCATTGTCCAGGCGTTGCCAGGCATTACCCAGGCATTGCCAAGCATTATGAGGCATTACAATGCATTCCCAGGAAGTGCCTAGGTATTGCCAGGCATTGCCAAGCATTGTCCAGGCGTTGCCAGGCATTACCCAGGCATTGCCAAGAATTTCCCAGGTATTTCCGGGCATTGCCAAGCATTAACTGGGCATTGCCAGGAATTGCCCAGGCATTGCTAAGCATGGCCAAACATTGCCTAGGCATTACGAGGCATTGTCAGGCATTGTCCAGGAATTGTCCTTGCATTTTCTTGCACTGCCGAGGCATTGGCACACATTTCCACATTGCATAGGCTTTGTCCAATCATTGCTAGGCATTACCTAAGCATTGCCAAGCATTGACATGCATTGCGCGGCATTGTCCAGGCACTGCCACGCATTGCCAGGCATTGCCCAAGAATTGTTAGGAACTTCCAGACATCGCCAGACATTGTCAGGCATTGCTTAGGCATTTCTAGGCATTCCTAGGCATTGCCAGGCATTACGAGGCCTTGCCAAGCACTCCTCAGGCATCATTGTCGGGCCTGACCTAGGCACTGCCCTGGCATTACTAGACATTGCTAGCCATTGCTAGGCATTGCCAAGCATTTTCCACACATTGCCAGGTATTGCACATGCATTGTTCAGACATTGCCAGGGATTGTGAGACATTGCTTAGGCATTGTCAGGAATTGCTAAGCATTGCCGGGCATTGCCAGACATTGCCTAAGCATTGCCCAGGTATTGCTAGGCATTGCCCAGACGTTGACTGGCATTGTCAAAGCATTTCAAGGCATTGCCCAAGAATTGCCAGGCATTGTCCAAGCATTGCCACGCATTGCCACGCATTACCCAAGCATTTTCCAGGCATTGCCTAGGCATTGCCACGCATTCCCATGCATTCCCAGGCATTGGCAGGCATTGCCGAGACATTTCCTAGGCATTGCTAGGTATTTCCAAGCAATTTTGGGCATTTCCCAGGCATTGCCATGCATTGCCTAGGCATGGCCAGGCATTGCCTAGGCGTTGCCTAGGCATTGCAAGTTATTTCCTGGCATTTCCTAGTCATAGCCAGGAATTGCTAGGGATTGCCAGACATCATCCAGGAATTGCCAAGCATTGCCAAGCATTGCCTAGGCATTGCCAGGCGTTGCCCCAGCATTGCCAAGCATTGTAGGCATAGCTAGGCATTGCCCAGGCATTGCGTGGCATTGCCAAGAATTGCGAGGCATTGCCTCGGCATTGCGAGGCATTGTCCACAAATTGCCAGGCATTACCTAGGCATTTCCAGGCATTGCCGAGCATTGCCACGCATTGCCAGGCATTACCCAAGCATTTCAAGGAATTACACAGGCATTGCCATGCATTAACTAGGCATTGTTCGGCATTGTCAGGTATTGTACGGCATTTCACAAGCATTGCCAAGCAAAGCAGGTATTGTCAAGCATTGCCCAGGCATAGCCAGGCATTGCCAAGCATTACCTTGGCATTACCAGGCATAGCCCAAGAATTGCCATGCATTGTCCAGGCATTGCTAGGCATTGGTAGGCATTGCCTAGGCATTGCCGAGGCATTACCAGGCATTACCCATGCATTTCCAGGCATTGCCCAGGCATTGTCAGGCATTGCCACGCATTGCAAGGCATTATCCACGCATTGCCAGGCATACCCCAGGCATTGCCAGGCCGTTTCAGGCATTTCCAAGGCATTGCCAGGCATTGCGACGCATTTTCAGGCATTACCCTAGCATTGCCAAGCATTGCCATGCATTGCCAGGCATTGCGAGGCATTGCCCAGGCATTACCAGGCCTTGCCACACATTGCAACGTATTGCCTAGGCATTGCCAGGCATTGTCCAGGCATTTCCAGGCATTTTCGTGCATTGCCTAGGCACTGCCAAGCATTGCAAAGCATTTCCAGGCATTACCAAGCATTGCCACGCATTACAAGGCATTGCCAACCATTAACTAGGCATTCCCACGCATTGCCAAGCATTGTCTAGGCACTGCCGAGCATTTCCAACCATTGCCTAGGCGTTGCCTGGCATTGTCAGGCATTGCCCTGATGTTTTCCTAGCATTTCCATGCACTGCCAAGGCATTGCCAGGCATTGCCAGGCATTGTCAGGCATTGCCACGCATTGCCAAGCATTGTCTAGGCACTGCCGAGCATTTCCAACCATTGCCTAGGCGTTGCCTGGCATTGTCAGGCATTGCCCTGATGTTTTCCTAGCATTTCCATGCACTGCCAAGGCATTGCCTGGCATTACCAGGCATTGCTAACCATTGCCTAGGCGTTGCCAGGCATTGTCAGGCTTTGCCCTGAAATTGTCGTGGCGTTGCCATGCATTGCCAGGGCATTGCTAGGAATTTCCTAGGCTTTGTCCAAGCATTTCTAGGCATTTTCCAAGCATTGCCAAGCATTTCCAGGCATTTCCAGGCATTACCAGGGATTGTCCAGGTATTGCCAGGCATTGCCAGGCATTTCCTTTGAATTACCAACCATTGCCAGGCATTGCTAAGTCATTGTCAAGGCATTGCTAGGCATTGCCAAGAATTTCCCGGAATCGTTTAAACATTGCCATGCATTGCTAGGAATTATCCAGGCATAGCTATGAAATGCCCAGGCATTGCTAAACATTGCAAGGCATTACCTATGTCTTTCTAGGCATTGTCAGCATTGCCACGCATTGCCGGACATTACAAAAGCATTGCTATGGCATTACCAGGCATTGCTAGCCATTGCCAGGCATTGCCAGGCATTGCCTAGCCATTGCCAGGCATTGCACAGGAATTGGTCAGGCATTGCCAGGAATTGCGAGGCATTGCCCAGGCATTTCTAAGCATTGCCAAGAATCTCCGAGGCACTGCCAGGTATTGCCAAGAATCGCCAGGCATCTCTTAAGCATTACCCATGCATTGACCGGGCATTGCAAGGCATTTCTCAAGTATTGACAGTCATTGTCAAAGCATTGCGAGGCATTGCCGAGGCATTTGCAGGCATTGTCATGCATTGCCCAAGAATTTTCTAAGCATTCCCAGGCATTGCTGAGGCATTATCACACATTGCTATGCATTCCCAGGAATTTCCTAGCATTGGCAAGCATTGCCCGTGCATTGCGTACGCATTGACAGGCATTGCCAGGCAAAGTTGGGCATTCCCTGGAAATGTTGGGCATTGCACAGGCATTGCCACGCATTGCCTATGCGTGGCCAAGGATTGCCTAGGCGTTGCCTATGCATTCCAAGGAATTTCAACGTGTTTCCCTGTCATTGCTAGGCATTGCCAAGGATTGCTAGGCATTTCGCAAGCATTGCCAAGCTTTTCCAAGCATTGCCCAAGCATTGCCAGGCATTGCCTAGGCATTGCCAGGCATAGCAAGGCATTTCCACGCATTGCCCAAGCATTGCAAGGTATTGCCAGGCATTGCAAGGCATTGCCTAGACATTGTTAGGCATTATCCAGGCATTGCCACGCATTGCCTAGGCATTGCCGGAATGGCCAGGCATTGTCCTAGCAATGCCATGCATTGCCATGCATTGCCCGGCATTGCCAGGTATTGCCTAGGCATTGCAAGGAATTGCCTAGGCATTGCCACGCATTGCCTAGGCATTACCAAGCATTGCCAAGCATTGCCAGGCAATGACAGACATTACCAGGCAGTGCCAAGCATTCCCCATGCATTTTGTATGCATTGGCAATGATTGCTAGACATTTCCAAGCATTACCAAGCATTTTCCAGGCATTGCCCAGCATTGCCAAGCATTGTCTAAGTATTGCCATGCATTGCTAGGCATTGCATAGGCATTTCTAGGCATTACCACGCGTTGCCAGGCATTGCTAGGCATTGCGAGGCATTGCCCAGGCATTGCCCAAGCATTGCCTACGCATTGCCAGGCACTATTGGGCATTGCCGAGGCATTGCCACGCATTGCCAAGCATTGTCTAAGTATTGCCATGCATTGCTAGGCATTGCATAGGCATTTCTAGGCATTACCACGCGTTGCCAGGCATTGCTAGGCATTGCGAGGCATTGCCCAGGAATTGCCCAAGCATTGTTCGGAATTGCTTAGGCATTGCAAGGCATTGCTAGGCATTACCTATGCATTGCCAGGCATCGCCAGGCATGGCCTGGCATTGCCTGGCGTTGCCGAGGTATTGCCATACATTGCCAAGTATTGCCCAGGCATTGCTAGGCATTTGCAGGCATTACCTACGCATTGCCCTGTCATTTCCAAGCATTGCTAGGCATTGCCTGGTATTGCCACACATTGCTAGGGATTACCCATGCATTGTTTAGGCATTTGCAAGCATTGCCTAGGTATTGCCAAGAATTTCCAGGCATTGCCAGGCGTTCTCGAGGCATTTTGCGGCATTGTCTAGCCATTGCCAAACATTGCCAGGCATTGCGAGGCATTTCCCACTGATTGCTTAGGAATTTCTAGGCATTGCCTAGGGATGGCCAAGCATTGCTACGCATTGACAGGCATTGCTTAGGCTTTACCAGGACTTGCCTGGCATTGCCTTAGCATTGCCTAGGCATTGCCAGGCATTGCCCGAGCATTGCCATGCATTGCTAGACATTACGAAGGCATTACACGGCATTACCCAAGCATTGCGAGGCATTGCCCAGGCATTGCCAGGCATTGTTGAGGCATTGACGGGCATTGCCTAGGAATTTCAAGGCATTTCCTAGGCATTGCCACGCATTGCCAGCCATTGCTAGGCATTGCCAGGCATTGTCCAGGCATTGCTAGGAACTGCCAGGCATTTCTGCGCAATTGCCATGAATTACCCAGGCATTGCCATGCATTAACTAAGCGTTTCACAAATTTCTAGGCATTGCCAAGGATTGCCAAGCATTGCCTAGGCATTGCCAGGCATTGCCTAGGCTTTGTCCAAGAATTGCTAGGCATTGTCTAGGCATTGCCAAGAATTGCTATGCATTGCAAGGCACTGCCAGGCGTTGCCTAGAATTAACCAGTCATTGCCGGGAATGGCCCCCAGATTTTCCAGGCATTGTTAGGCATTTCCATGCATTATCTGGCATTGTCGAGGCATTTCCAAGCATTGCCTAGGAATTGCTAGGTATTGCCAAACATAGCCAGGCATTACCCAGGCCTTGCCAGGCATTCCAAGCTATGTCAAGGCATTGCGGGGCATTGCGGGGCACGCATGATCTAGGCATTGCTCTGGCAGTGCCACGCAATGGTATGCATTATTGGGCATTGCCCGGGCATTGCCAAGCATTGCACAAGCATTGTTCAGGCAGTGCGAGGCGTTGCGAGGCATTGCCCAGGCATTGCCAAGCCTTTCCTACGCATTCCCAGGCATTACCCAAGCATTGCCTGGCATTTCCAGGCATTGCCTAAGCATTGCCAAGGCATTGCCAGTCATTTTCGTGGCATTGCCAGGCATTTCCCAGGCATTGATAAGCATTTTCAAAGCATTGTGAGGCATTACCTAGGCATTGCCAGGAATTGCCAAGCATTGCCCAAGCATTCTCTAGGCATTGCCATGCATTGCGTAGGCATTGCCTCGCATTGCCATGCATTGCTACGCATTGGAAGGCATTGCCCAAGCATTGCCTACGCATTGCCAGGCACTATTGGGCATTGCCGAGGCATTGCCACGCATTGCCTAGGCATTGCCTCGCATTGCCATGCATTGCTACGCATTGGAAGGCATTGCCCAAGCATTGCCTACGCATTGCCAGGCACTATTGGGCATTGCCGAGGCATTGCCACGCATTGCCTAGGCATGGCCAGGCATCGCGTAGGCATTGCATAGGCATTGCCAGGGATTGCCAGGCATTGCCAGGCATTGCCAAGCATTGCCAAGCATTACCCACGCATTACCAGGCGTTGCCAAGGCATTTCCGGGCATTTCAAGGCATTGGGAGGCATTGCCTAGGCATTGCCTTGCATTGTGTAGGTATTTCCAGGCATTACGAGGCATTGCCTAGGCATTACCAGGCATTGGCGGGCATTGCACGGCATTGCCCTAGCATTGCTAGGCATTGCCATGCATTCCCATGCATTGCCATGCATTCCCAGGCATTGCCAGGCATTGCCAGGAATTTCCTAGGCATTGCTAGGCATTTTTTAGGCATCCCTAGTCACTACCAGGCATTGACAGGCAATGATAAGCATAACCAGACATTGCAAAGCATAGCCCATGCATTGCTTAGACATTTCCAAGAATAGCCAGACATTGCTAAGCATTACCAGGCATTGTTCAGGCGTTGCCTGGCATTGCCAGGCATTACCTAGGCATTGCTGGACATTGCTAGACATTTCCCAGGCACAGCCTGACATTGCCAGGCATTACCAAGGCATTGCCATGCATTGCCAGGCATTTCAGGGCATTTCTAGCCATTTCCTAGGTATTCCCAACCACTGCTAGGCATTTTCCATGCATTTCCTCGCATTGCCCAGGCATTGCTAGGCATTGCCAAGCATTGCCTACGCATTGCCAGGAATTACAAGGCATTGATAGGCATTGCCAGGCATTTCCAGGCATTTCCGGGCATCGCCCAGGCATTTCCATGCATTGCCACGCATTGCCTAGGCATTGCCAAGAATTACGCAGGAATTGCCAGGCATTGCCTCGTCATTGCCAGGTATTTCCAGGCATTGCAAAGCATTTCCAAGGCATTGCCAGGCATTGCTAGGCATTGGCCACACATTGCGTAGGCATTGCCATGCATTGTCTAGGAATTGGCAGGCATTGGTAGGCCTTGCCCAGGCATTGCTAGGCATTGCCTAGGCATTGCCATGAATAGCGAGACATTCTGCGGGCATTGCCAGGAATTGCCTAGCCATTGCCAGGCATCGCCTATGCATTGCCAGGCATTGCCGCGCATTGCCCAGGCATTGCTAGGCATTGCCTAGGCATTGCCATGAATAGCGAGACATTCTGCGGGCATTGCCAGGAATTGCCTAGCCATTGCCAGGCATCGCCTATGCATTGCCAGGCATTGCCGCGCATTGCCCAGGCATTTCCCATGCATTGTCATGCATTGTGCAGGCATTACCGGGCATTCCTAGTCATTTCCCAAGCACTTATAGTTATTGCCTGGGCATTTTCCTGGCATTGCTAGGCATTGCCTAGTTATTGCCAAGAATGCCCAGGCATTGTCCAGGCATTGCAAGGCATTGCCTAGGAATTCCTAGGCATTGCCCAGGCATTTCCAGGCATTTCCATGCATTGTCCAGGCATTACGAGGCATAGCCAGGCATTGTCAAGGCATTGTCAAGCATTGTCCAGGCATTGCCTAAGCATAGCTATGAATTGCCAGACATTGCCATGCATTGCAAGACATTGCCTAGGCATTCTTAGGCATTGCCTAGGCATTCCAAGGCATTACCATACATTACCCAAACACTACCACGCATTGCCTGGCATTACCTACACATTGCCATTGGCATTACCTACACATGGCATAGCCATGCATTTCCAAGCATTACTAAGCATTGCACAGGCATTGCCAAGCATTTCCACGCATTGCCAGGCCCTGTCCAATAATCGCCTAGCATTGCCCAGGCATTGCCAGGCATTGCCTAAGCATTGCCACGCATTGCCAGTCATTGTCAGGAATTGCCAGGCATTGCCCATGAATTTTCAGGCATTGCTGAGGCATTGCCTGGCATTGCCACAAATTGCCAGGCACTGCCCTGGAATTGCCACGCATTGCCAGGTATTGCCTAGGCATTGCCAGGATTTTCCCACACATTGCGAGGCATTACCTAAGCATTGTCAAGCATTGCGTAACCATTGACCAGGCATTGCCGGGCGTTACCAAAGCATTGTCAGGCATTCCAAGGAATTACCCAAGCATTGCTACACATTGCGAGGCATTGCCAGGCATTGCCAGGCATTGCCCTGGCATTGCCAGGAATTACCTAGGCAATTCTAGACATTGCCAGGCATTTCCTAGGCATTACTAGGCATTGCCAGGAATTGCCAGGCATTGCCAGGCATTTCCAGGCATTGCGAGGCATTGCCCAGGATTTTCCAGGCATCGGCAGGCTTTTTCAAGCATTGCTCAGGCATTGTCAGGCATTACCAGGAATTACGAAGGTATTCCCTAATATTTTCAGGAATTGCTAGGCATAGCCAGGCATTGCCCAGGCGTTGCCACGCATTGCATAGGCATTGTTCAGGCATTTCCACGCATTGCAAGGCATTTCCCCTGCATTGCCAGGGATTCCCAGGCATTTCCTAGTCATTTCATGGCATTGTCGAAGCATTGTAATGCATTGCGAGGCATTGCTTAAGCATTGATTAGGCATTACTCGGCATTTCCCAGGCATTGCCAGGCATTTCCTAGTCATTTCATGGCATTGTCGAAGCATTGTAATGCATTGCGAGGCATTGCTTAAGCATTGATTAGGCATTACTCGGCATTTCCCAGGCATTGCCAGGCATTGCTAGGCATTGCAAGGCATTACCAGGCATTGCCAGGAATCACCGAGGCATTGCCAAGCATTGTCCAGGCATTGCGAGGCATTGTCAAAGCATTGCAAGGCATTGTCCAGGTATTGCCAGGCATTACCGCGCATAGCCAGGCATTGTCTACGCATTGCCACGCATTGCCTATGCATGGCTAGGCATTTCTTACGCATTGCTTAGGCATTCCAAGGCATTTCTAAGCATTCCCCGGTCATTTCCAGGCATTGCCAAGGATTTCCAGGCATTGCCTAGGAATTTCCAGGAATTGCCAAGCATTGCCTAAGCATTGCCAAGGGTTGCCCATGCATTGCTACGCAATTCTTGGCAGTGCCTAGGCATTGCCACGCATTGCCCATGCATTGCCAGGCATTGCCAGGCATTGCGAGGCCTTGCCGGGGCATTGCGAGGCAGCACCGTGCATTGCATAGACATTGCCAGGCATTGTCAGGCATTACCAGGCATTCCCCTATCATTGCCAGCCATTGCCAGGCATTGCCTAGGCATTGCCAGGAATTGCGTGGAATTGACCATGCATTTTGTGGGCATTGCCAAACATTGCCGAATGATTCCAAGCATTGCCTCGCATTGTCCAGGCATTTCTAGGAATTGCCAGGCATTTCCAGGCATTGCGTATGCATTGCTAGGCATTGCCAGACATTTCCCGGGCACTGCCACACATTACAAGGCATCACCTCGGCATTGCCTGGCATTGCCGAGGCATTTCTTGACATTGCCACGCATTGCGAGGCATTGCCCAGGCATTTCTTGGCATTGCCTAGGCATTACAAGATATTTCCAGGCATTGCCTAGGTATTGCCAGGCATTGCCCTGGCATTGCCACGCATTGCAAGGCATTGCGCGGGTATTGCCAGGCAATGCCAGGCATTACCCCAGTATTGCCATGCATTGCCAGGCATTGCCTAGGCATTGCCACGAATTGCCAAGACATTGCTAGGCATTGCCTAGTCATTGCCAGGTATTGCTGGGCATTGCCAGGTATTACCCGGGCATTGCCAGGAATTCCCAGGCAGTGCAAAGCATTTTGCAGGCAGTTTGGCATGGCTAGGCATTCCCCACGCATTGTTCAAGCAATGCCATGCATTGTCTAGGCATTGCCAGGTACAGGCAGGCATTTCCCAGGCATTGCAAGGCATTACAAAGGCATTGGCCAGGCATTACTATGCATTGCCTAGGCAATTCCAATTGCCAGAAAATGTTCAGGCATTGCGTGGGCATTTTCAGTCATTGCCGAGCCATTGTCAGGTATTTCGAGGCCTTGCCCAAGCATTGCCCTCTGCATTACCATGCATTGTCTAGGCATTGCCACGCATTGCCCGGGCGTTTCTAGGTGTTGCCTAGGCATTGTCCAGGCATTGCTAGGCATTGCCTTGGCATTGCCAGGAATTGCCAAACATTGCCCAGGCATGGCTAAGCATTGCCTAGGAAATGCCATGCATTGCCAGGAATTGCCATGCATCTTTGAGTCATTGTGGTATTGCTAGGCATTGCCAAGACATTGTAAGGCATTTCCCATGCATTGGTAGGAATTGCCTAGGCAACGCTATGAATTTCCATGTATTGCCCAGGCATTACGAGGCATTGCCTAGGCATTACCCACAAATTTTCATGCATTGCCAGACATTGCCAGGCATTGCTTAGGTTTTGCTAGGCATTGCCAAGCATTGCAAGACATTGCCAAGCATTGCGAGGCATTGTCCAGGCTTTGCCAAGTAATGCCACCCATTGCCGCGTATTGCCTAGGTATTGCTAGACAATTCCCAGGCACTGCACGCACTGCTAGGAATTACCTAGGCATTGCCAGGCATTCCTAGGAATTTCCAGGCATTGCCACGCATTGCTAGGCATTCCCAGGCATTGCCAAGCATTATCCAGGCATTTCTTGGCATTCTCCAGGCATTGCTAGGCATTGCCAAGCATTATCCAGGCATTGCCTGGCATTGCCCAGGCATTGCCGGGCATTGTCTATGTATTGCAAGGCATTGCCAGGCATTGCCCAAGCATTGCAAGGCATAACCAAGCATTGCCCATGCATTGCCAGGCATTGCCAAGCATTTCCAGGCATTGCCCAGGCATTGTCATGCATTACCTAGGCATTGCCTGGAATGGCCCAGGCATTGCCAAGCATTGCCAAGCATTGCCTATTCATTGCCAGGCATTGCAAGGCATTGCAAAGCATTGCCCACAAATTACCAGGCATTTCCAGGCATTATCCAGGCCTTCCCTTGGCATGACCATACATTTTCTAGGCATTGCCAGGCATGGCCAGGCATTTCCAAGGCATTGCCACGCATTACCAGGTATTGCCTAAGCATTCACCAAGCATTGCCAGGCATTGCCTAAGCATTATCAACCATTGCCAGGCATTTCCAGGCATTGTCCATGCATTGCCAAGCATTGCCCAGGCATTGCCAAGCACTGTCCAAGCATTATGATTCATTGCCCAGGCATTTCCAAGCATTGCGAGGCATTGCCCACGAATTGCATGGCATTACCTAGGCATTACCAGGCATTGCTGAGGCATGGCCACGCATTTCCAGGCATTGCCCAGGCATTCCCAGGCATTGCCTATGCATTGCGAGGCATTTCCAAACATCGTCAGGCATTGCCCAGGCATTTCTACTGCGTTTCCTACGCATGGCGCGGCATTGCCTAGGCATTGCCAGGAATTCTCAAGGCATTGCCTACGCATTGCCTGGCATTGCCCAGGCGTTGCCCAGGCATTTCCTAGCATTGCCAAGCATTCCCCAGGCATTGCAAGGCATTGCCCAGGCATTGCCATGCATTGCGTAGGCATTGCCACGCATTGCCCAGGCATTGCGTGGCATTGCAAGGCATTACCCAAGTATTGCCAGGCATTATCCAAGCATTTCTAGGCATTGCCAGGCATTGCCTACGCATTGGCGGACATTTCCAGGCATTGCCCTAGCATAGCCAGGCATTGTTATGCATTGCCACACATTGCTATGCATTGCTCGGCATTGCCAGGCATTGCCTGGCAATGCCAGGCATTACCCATGCATTGCGAGGCATTGCCCACGCATTGTGTAGGCATTGCCAGGAATTTCTAGGCATTGCCAAGCATAGATAGGCATTGTCCATGTATTGCCAGGCATTGCAAGGCATTGCCTATGCATTTCTAGGCATTGCCACACATTGCCCAGGAAATACCACACATTGCCAGGCATTACCTAGACATTGCCATGCATTGCCAAGTATTTCTGGGCATTGGCAGGCATTGCTCAGGCATTGCTAGTCATTGCCACGCATTAGTGTCAGGCATTGCTTGGAATTTCCTAGGAATTTCTAGGCATTGCCAGACATTGCCTAGGAATTGCCAAGGAGTGTCATGCATTGCTCAGGCATTGCCTGGCATTGCTAGGCATTGCCTGGCATTGCTAGGCATTGCCCATGCATTTTCAAGGCATTTCTGGGGATTGCAAGGCATTGCTAGACATTGTCCACGCATTTTCAGGCATTGTCCAGGCATTGCCAGGAATTGTCGAGGCATTGCGAGACATTGCCAGGCCTTGTCTAGGCATTTCTAAGCGTTGCCAGGCATTGCCAAGCATTGCCTAGGCATTGTCAGGCATTGTCGCGCATTACTTATGCATTGTCCTGGCATTGCCAATCATTGCTAGGGATTGCCAGGCATTGCCGCGCATTGCCCGGGCATTGCTACGCATTGCACAGGCATTGTTTAGGCATTGCCACGCATTGCGAGGCATTTCTTAGGCATTGCCTGGCATTACCAAGCATTTCCCAGGTATTGCCAGGCATTGCCCAAGCATTGCCACGCATTGGCGAAGCATTTCACAGGCATTGCCACGCATTGCTCAAGCATTGCTAGGCATTGAAAGGCCTTGCCCGGGCATTTCTACGCATTGTCTAGGCATTTCCAGGCATTGTCAAAGCATTGCACGGCATTGTCCAAGCATTGCGTGGCATTGCCAGGCATATCCAGGCCATATCTCCTTGGATACTTGTCCGATTCCAGTGAATCAACTCACCGGATTCAACGACTCGTAAACTTTTGGGGGCAATGATCCATTGTAGGATTTGAGCAATTGTCAAGCCGCTAGATTTGCCGGCAAGGATTTTCCTCTTTTTGGTGGCTCGTCGGCGCCTCTCAACGTCGTGCTTGGGCATGCGGAGGGGCAAATCTTCAATGTTCTCCCCCTTGTAGCTGCCATGCCCGCTCCTCCTGTTTGCTCTCACTCAACTTCCGTTGTGCCCTCCAGCCCATCATAGCTGGTCATCCCAAGACCGCCTACGCTCATTGCATACCGGTCCACGGGTTGCGCTTTGGTCAAGTAATCTGCAAGCATGTTGTGCGTGTTGTAATGCTGCAGCACCACCTGCCCCTTCTCGACCATGTCCCGTGCGTAGTGATAACGCACGTTGATGTGCTTCGTCCTCCTGTGCTACGTCCGGTTGTTGGAGATGGAGCGGGTGTTTTCCTCTTGCACCATCGTTGGCTCCTGCTGTGGCACGCCAAGCTCCCCCAGCAACCTGCGCAGCAACATCGCCTCCTTGATCGCCTCAGCCCATGCCATGTACTCTGCTTCCACTATGGAGGTGGCGACGCATTCCTGCTTCCTGCTGCACCACAAGACCGCTACACCAGCGAGGAAGAACACGTAGCCGGATGTGGACTTCCACTTGTCCACATCGCCAGCGTAGTCTGCATCCGTGTAGTAGACCAGACGCAAGGGGTCTGCCCACCCCTTGCCGTCGAACCTTAGGCACGCGTGCCGCGTCGCCTATAGGTAGCGGAGGATGCGCTTCACCGCTTGCCTGTGAAGTGGCCCTAGATTGGCCACGTTCCTGCTCACTTGGCCCACCGCGTAGGCCAGGTCCGGTCGAGTGGCCACCATGGCGTACATGAGGTTGCCTCCTACTGATTGGTAGGGCACCCCTGCCATATCCTCCCACTCTTCTTTTTTTGCGATGCCATTGCTACACACTGGTTTGCAGTCCTCCATGTCGTAATGCTTCAGCACCTCAGCATGCCCCAGCTCAAGCATGCGCGCCCTCCGGTTCCACGTAACGTTCACCCGAGGTAGAACTCCAGCTCTCCCATGTCCGACATCTGGAACCTGCTGCTTAGCTACTCTTTTAGTTGTAGGNTACATGAGGTTGCCTCCTACTGATTGGTAGGGCACCCCTGCCATATCCTCCCACTCTTCTTTTTTTGCGATGCCATTGCTACACACTGGTTTGCAGTCCTCCATGTCGTAATGCTTCAGCACCTCAGCATGCCCCAGCTCAAGCATGCGCGCCCTCCGGTTCCACGTAACGTTCACCCGAGGTAGAACTCCAGCTCTCCCATGTCCGACATCTGGAACCTGCTGCTTAGCTACTCTTTTAGTTGTAGGCTCGGCAGGTTTGAGGAGCACAAGATCAGATCATCCACATAAAGTACGATGATCTCATGGAGCTTCTTGCTGCGCCACACGTACACGCTATGATCCGCCACACAGTGGTTGAAGCCGAGTTGTGCCATGACGCTGTTCATCTGTTGGTACCAGCATCGGGGCGATTTTTTTAGCCCGTAGAAGGACTTCCGCAGCTTGCACACTTTGCCCTCTGACACCTCCACCCCCTCTGGCACCTCTATGTAGATTTCTTTGTCGATGATGCCGTTGAGGAAGGCCGTCTTTACGTCCATCTGCTGGAGCTTCATGTCCTTTGCGACTGCCACCGCAAGGATCACCCAGATGCTTGTGAATTTCACGACGGGGGAAAATGTCTCATTGTAGTGCTTGCTCTTATGCTATGTGTACCCCTTTGCCACTAGTTGTGCCTTGTTCTTCTCCACCACGCCTTCTTTCGTTAACTTGGTCTTAAAGATCCACTTGGAGCCGATGACCTTGACGTCTTTCGGCCTGTGAACCAACTTCCACGTGTCATTTTTAGCAATGGACGCCAGCTCCGACTTGATGGCGGTGTCCCACTACTTCCCCTCGGGCCGTGCAAGCGCCTCTTGCATGGTCGTCGGCTCTGTTGATGCAGCCATCATGTATTGTGTCATGCCGATCCCTCGACTGGTGCTTGCGTCAAAATGCTTCCCGCTCTCCACCACCTCCTGCTGCGGTGTGGTAGTTTTGGTGGCGTCTCGTTGCTTTGTGTGATCCTTCCGACTCTGGCCGCTATAGTGAATCATCAACCAGACGGCTGCCCGAGGATCCCTCCCGCTCTGGTGAACCATCAACCGGACGGGCGACGCGTCCGGAGGATTTTTCTCGGATGCCCGACGTGAACTCCGTCCGGAATGCGTACTTTAGCACCCGCAGTGCCTCCTTTGAAGGATCATTCCACTGGATCTTCAGCTCAGCTGCATCATCGTCAGAATCCTCCGCATCGACTGCTGCACCTGCTGCACCGCCGTGCTCCGACGCCGTATCTTCGACCTCCGCGTCCGCCAGCTCCTTGTAGTCAATGAGCTGGAACCACCCCCCTATTTTGTAGTGTTTCTGACGCTCATGTCATTGTTGCTGCTGCTGAAGCTCTGCTGCCCATCGAACTCGACGTCACGGCTGCGGATGATCTCTTGTGTGTGCGGGTCCCAGAGCCGGTATGTTTTTTGCACGCTCTCATAGCGGAGGAACAAGCACGGCATCGCCCACAGTTCCAGCTTGCTGTCATGTTGTTGCGCTGCCTGCACCATTGTTTGCGCCTTGTGTTGAAGATTTGCCCCTCTGCATGCCCAAGTACGGCGCCGGGAGGCGCCGACGAGCCGCCAGAGAGAGGAAAATCCTTGTCGATGGATCTGGCGACTTGAGGATTACTCGAATCCTAAAATGGAGGATTACCCCTGAAAGTTGACGAGTTGTTGAATCCGGTGGAAGTTGTTTCACTGGAATCGAACCAGTAACGAGGGAGATATGGGCTTCCAAAGTTGGGGTGTGCGCGGCGGTTCTGGGAGCTGGCCGCGGTTTGATTTCCGATGAATAACTGACCGGAGCAAGCAACAAAATGTCATCTGGGGACTTTGCTCCGGAAGGACTGCCGAGGCGTCCGGTGGATGATCCACCGGATTTCAGGAGTGCAGTTTGTTACTGAGAGACTTCGCCAAAATCCTGGCTCGGCGTCCGAAACTCAGTAGTACAGTTTGTTACTCGGGGACTTAGTCAAAATTCCGACTGAAGGTCCGCGAACAGGTTTCGACCCACATCAATGCCCATCACCAAACTCGATGATTAACTCATCGAAACAGACCCCAAAGGCGCAAGGGGTGCCGCCACTATGCATAGGGACATGTGGGTCTCCGGAATGGCGTTTTGATGGGTCCTTGATGTGTGAAGGCGCCTCGGCGGGCGACGTAGTGCGCGCCGCCGAGTGAGCGGCTGGATTGGGGTGCTGCGCTTCGAGTGACATAGCGGGAGCTACAGTTATCCGAATTGCGCACGGCTTAGTGCGTTGGAGAGCTCATGACTAGCCCTACAAATGTTTAGATCATGTCCATGTTCACAAACTAATGCAAAATCCCGTTATCCCCTTCGCAAAAGTGACTGTCTTGCACTTGTCTTCAATCCCCAGAAACATAGCGTGGGGTGACGAGAAAGCTCACGCTTAGACTCAGAACCACACGCACAAAACATAGCCGT
>SZWC01000038.1:624169-641940 GCA_023375785.1 Penium margaritaceum | reverse complement strand
TGACATAGCGGGAGCTACAGTTATCCGAATTGCGCACGGCTTAGTGCGTTGGAGAGCTCATGACTAGCCCTACAAATGTTTAGATCATGTCCATGTTCACAAACTAATGCAAAATCCCGTTATCCCCTTCGCAAAAGTGACTGTCTTGCACTTGTCTTCAATCCCCAGAAACATAGCGTGGGGTGACGAGAAAGCTCACGCTTAGACTCAGAACCACACGCACAAAACATAGCCGTGAGCACATTAGACCCGTCGGGTTGAGCTGGAACTGCCTCCACCCGGGGGCCATTTTCTAGCAGAGGGTTATGGGCCCACAACCCTGACCGGTCTACACATCGCTCACCGCTTTCGCGGCGGACGGGACTGTCGTCACGGACGACATCGCCGTCAAGCTCTGAGGTCCTAGAGTTGAAGACTGTGCAAATGGCGCAAAAGGAGACACAGCCCATCTAGAAGTATGCAGGTGGCCCTGGCTACGGGCTATGGAGGTGGCACTTCGAGCTACACCTCGTGCATAAGGGGCTGCTGGAGGTCATGAAGGGAACGGAAGTCCTCGACGAAGCGACGGCGACAGAAGCGCAGAAGGAGGCCTTCGGAAAGAACACGGAGGCGCTCATGCTGTTGGTTTCCAGGACGGCCGAGTCGCAGTGGGGCTACTTCTAGGGCTGCAAGCTGGCAGCCAAAGCTTGGCAAAAACTCTGTGCCATCCATCAATCCAAGTCGTTGGCGAACAAAATCTTCGCAATGAAGCGACTCCTGACAGTGAGAATCAAGGAGGGAGATGATGTCATCATCGCCATGCAGCAGATCAAGTCACTCGCCTCACAATGCAATGACGTGGGGTGGAAGGTTGACACGCAGCTGCAGGCGATGGCCCTCCTCATGGCCCTTCCTGACAGTTGGAGCCCTCTCATTATAGTCTTGGGAGGATGGGCAGAGGACAAGCTCACCTATGGCACGGTCGCAGAGTACATCCGCAACGAGGCGCAGCGACGGAGCTGCGGGAGTCCTCGTCGTCCTCATCGGCCCTCGTGACCAAAATGCGTGGTGGCGGAAACGGGGCCAAGGGAGGTGGCGGACAGGGCGGCGGCAAGAAGGGCCCCAAGAAGGGTGCCTGCCGTAACTGCGGCAAGGAGGGCCATTGGGCCCGTGAGTGCACCGAGGAGGCAAAGGCCGGCGGCAAGGACGCCAAAGGCAAGAAGGCACTTCTCAACGGTACTCAGAACCACTACCTCAAGAAGGCCAACCGGCGATGCCTTGACTCCGGAGCAGAGGAGCATACCCAGGTCGAGAAGGTCGGGTTCATCAACTACACCAAGTCCAGCAAATCCATGGTGGTCGCGAACGACAAGGTCTAGCCGGCGGCTGGCCAAGGAGATGTGGACGTGGAGGTGGTG
Organism: Penium margaritaceum; assembly: GCA_023375785.1. NCBI lineage: Eukaryota > Viridiplantae > Streptophyta > Zygnematophyceae > Desmidiales > Peniaceae > Penium > Penium margaritaceum. Next base: position 640,543 of record SZWC01000038.1, on the reverse strand, counting down.
GTTGGTGGAAAGCGGGTGCAGCGCATCATCAAGGATGTGCAGCACGTACCCGGCTTGGCTGACATTCTAAGTGTCAGCCGCCTGACTGATAAGGGGTACGAGGTGCTCTTCCGGAGAAGAGGGGCAGTCGTGCAGAAGGACGGTAGCGGCGAGCCCGTGTTGGAGGCTAAGCACGAGGGAGGCCTCTACATCGTGGAGACCAATGTGATCCCCGCGGCGACAGATTCAGCAGATTTGCAGGAACGCACCGTCAACCTGGCAAACGGAGGGGGAGCTGATCTGGAGCTCTGGCACCGACGACTGGGGCATTCCTCACTCGCAGTCGTGAAGGAGATGGCGAAGCGCGAGCTGGTACGCGGCCTCGTCATCGACGGTGCGGAAGAGGCGACAGATGCAGCAAAGCACAAAAAGTGCGAGCCTTGCATTTTGGGCAAGGCGCGGCGCAAACTGTTCAACAAGAATGTGAATCGCGCTTCAGACCTGTTGGAGGTCGTGCACAGCGACGTGTGCGGACCATTCCAGACGGCGTCAAAGAGCGGCGCGCGTTACTTTGTCACCTTCATTGATGACTACAGCAGAAAACTCTTTGTGTACTTCATGAAGCGAAAAGACGAGGTCATGGACCGGCTGAAGGAGTATGTTGCCGCGGTGGCGAAGAAGACTGACCGGAAGGTCAGAGCGCTACGCAGCGACAACGGCGGAGAGTACGTGGGCTGTAGCGGGTGGATGAAGTAGTAGGGCATGAAATGGCAACAAACTACGCCGTATTTGCCTCAGTCAAATGGCGTGGCGGAACAGGCAAACCAGACGCTGTTGAGCATGGTACGGACCATGTTTATGGATGCGGAATTCCCGCAAAGCTTCTGGGCGGAAGCTGTGCGTACGGCGAGCTACACCATCAACCTCACTCCTATAGCGGTGTTGAAGGGGAAGAGCAGCTGGAAGACGCCGCAGGAGGTTTTGAGCGGGCGCAAGCCAAGTGTGGCACACCTGAAAGTGTTCGGGTGCAAGGCGCATGCGGTGGTGCAGGTTTCTCAGAGGCGTGATAGCAAGCTGGAGCCGCGGGCAAATTCGTATCTCTTCCTTGGATATGAGAGCGCGCATAAGGCATACTGGCTCTGCGACATGCGCAAGGAGGAGGTAATCCGCAGCCAAACGTCGAGTTGAACGAGCAGCAGAGTTACATCAGCAGCAACGACGTGGGCGTGGTGGACTCTCCAAAGACGGGGGAGTGGTTCCAGCTCCTTGACTACGAGAAGGAGCCGGCGGACGCCGAAGTTGAGGATGCGGCATCAGAGCGCGAAGGTGCACCAGTGGTGGCAGCCAATGCGGAGGACTCTGATGACAATCAAGCTGATGAGGAGATATACTGGAAGGATCCAGCGGATGAGGCACCAAGGGTGCCAAGGCGCGCACTTCCGGCAGAGTGTGCATCGGGCGTCGGTGGAAAATCCACCGGACGCGCCGGTCGTTCGGGCGATGTTTCGTCTGAGCGAGAGAGATCCTTGGGGAGCCGTCCGGTCGATGATTCACCGGAGCGTGCTGAGTCGGAGGGATCGCAACAGAGTGACGATGTTCCACCAAAACTACTGTGCTGTAGTGGGAGGCAGCGAAAAGCGGGGAAGCGCTTCGACGCAAGCACCGGTCGATGGATTGGCATGACGCATTGCATGCTGGCTCCATCAACGGAGCCGACTACCGTGCAAGAGGCGCTTGCACGGCGTGAAGGGGATCAATGGGACGCAGCCATCAAATCGGAGCTGGCGTTCATCATGGAAAATGATACGTGGGAGCTGGTTGACAGGCTGAAAGATGCCAAGGTCATCGGCTCAAAGTGGGTCTTTAAGACCAAGTTCACAAAGGAGGGTGTGGTTGACAAATACAAGGCGCGGCTGGTGGCGAAGCATTACGCACAGCGTAAGGGGGAGCACTACGATAAGACGTTTACTCCCGTCGCCAAGTTCACAAGCATCCGGGTGATCCTTGCGGTGGCGGCCGCGAAGGACATGGAGCTCCACCAAATGGACGTAAAGACGGCCTTCCTCAACGGCATCATAGACAAAGAGATCTACATGGAGGTGCCAGAGGGGGTGGAGGCACCGGAGGGCAAGGTGTGTAAGCTGCGGAAGTCCTTGTACGGGCTAAAGCAATCGCCCAGATGCTGGTACCAACACATGGACAGCTTCATGGCACAACTCGGCTTCAAGCGCTATGAGGCGGATCACAGCGTGTACGTGCGGCGTGACAAACAGCTCCATCAGATCGTTGCACTCTACATGGAAGACCTGATTGTGTGCTTGACGGATTTACCAAGCCTACAGCAGCTAAAAGAGCAGCTAAGCAGCAGATTCCAGATGTCGGACATGGGGGAGCTGGAGAACTACCTCGGGGTGAGCATTATGCGGAACCGGAGGGCGCGCACGCTTGAGCTGGGACAAGCCAAATACGTGGCCGAGGTGCTGAAGCGGTACGGCATGGAGGACTGCAAACCAGTTGGCAGTCCAGTCTCCACGACCTGTGAACTAAGTGCGGCAATGGCACCGCAAACAAAAGAAGAGCGGGAGGATATGGCAGAGGTGCCCTACCAATCGGCGGTGGGCAGCCTCATGTACGCCATGGTGGCGACTCGACCAGACCTGGCATACGGGGTGGGCCCAGTGGGCAGGTACGTGGCCGACCCAGGGCCACTACATTGGCAAGCGGTCAAGCGCATCCTCCGCTACCTGCAGGCGACGCGGCATGCGCGCTTGAGGTTTGACGGCAAGGGGCAGGCGGACCCCATGCGTCTGGTCTGCTACAAGGACGCAGACTACGCTGGCGATGTGGACAAGCAGAAGTCCACATCCGGCTACGTATTCTTCCTCGCTCGTGCAACGGTCTTGTGGTGCAGCAGAAAGCAAGACTGTGTCACCACCTCCACAGTGGAAGCAGAGTACATCGCGCTGGCCGAGGCGGTCAAAGAGGCGGTGTGGCTCCGCAGGTTGCTGGGGGAGCTCGGCGTGCCGCAGCAGGAGCCTACCGTGGTGCAAGAGGACAACACCGGCTCAATCTCGCTGACCAACAATCTGACGCAGCACAGGAGGACGAAGCACATCGACGTGCGTTACCACTACGCACGGGATATGGTTGAAAAGGGACAGGTGGTCCTGCAGCATTGCAGTACGCACAACATGCTTGCGGACTGCTTGACCAAAGCGCAACCCGTCGACCAGCACGCATTGAGCGTGGCCGGGCTTGGGATGACCAGCTATGATGGGCTGGAGGGCGCTGCGGAAGATGAGTGAGAGCAAGCAGGAGCAGCGGGCATGGCAGGTGCAAGGGGGAGAATGTTGAAGGTTTGTCCCTCTCCATGCCCAAGTGCGGCGCTGGGAGGCACCGACGAGCCGCCAGAGAGAGGAAAATCCTGGTCGACGGATCTCGCAACTTGATGATTGCTCGAATCCTAGAATGGAGGATTACCCCTGAAAGTTGACGAGTTGCTAAATCTGGTGGAAGTTGTTTCACCGGAATCGAACTAGTAACGAGGGAGATATGGGCTTCCAAAGTTGGGGTGTGCGCGGCGGTTCTGGGAGCCGGCCGCGGTTCGACTTCCGGTGAATAATTGACCGGAGCGAGTAACAAAATGCCATCTGGGGATTTTGCTCCGGAAGGACTGCCGAGGCGTCCGGTGGATGATCCACCGGATTTCAGGAGTGCAGTTTGTTACTGAGGGACTTAGCTAAGTCCCTCAGTAGCACAGTTTGTTACTCGGGGACTTAGTCAAAATTCCGACTGAAGGTCCGCGAACAAGTTTCGACCCACATCAATCCCCATCACCAAACTCGATGATTAACTCATCGAAACAGTCTCCAAAGGTGCGAGGGGCGCCGTCACTACGCATAGGGACATCTGCGCCTCCGGAATGGAGTTCTCATGGGTTCTTGATGTGTGAAGGCGCCTCGGCGGGCGACGTGGTGCGCGCCGCCGAGTGAGCGGCTGGTTTGGGGTGTTGCGCTTCGACTGACGTAGCGGGAGCTACGGTTATCCGAGTTGCGCACAGTTTGGTGCGTTGGAGAGCTCATGACTAGCCCTACAAATGTTTAGATCATGTCCATGTTCTCAAACTAATGCAAAATTTTGTTCTTCCCTTCGTAAAAGTGACTGTCTCGCATTTGTCTTCAACTCCCAGAAACATAGCGTGAGGCGACCAGAAAGGTCACGCTTAGACTCAGAACCACCCGCACAAAACATAGCTTTGAGCACAGTAGACCCGTCGGGCCACGTTGGAACTGCCTCCACCTAGGGGCCGTTTTCTGACACCTTGCACCCGAACACCTTCAGGTGCGCCACGTTTGGCTTGCACCCATTCCAAACCTCCTATGGCGTCTTCCGGTTGCCCTTACTCTTCAACACCGCTGTTGGGGCGAGGTTGGTGGTGTAGCTTGCTGTACGCATAGCCTCTACCCAGAACCCTCGCAGCAATCCCGCATCCACAGGCATGGGCCACACGATATTGAGCAGCGTCTGGTTTGCCCACTCCGCCACTACGTTGGACTGTGGCGAGTACGGAGTTTTGGGTTCCCACTTGATGCCCTGCTACTCTATCCACCCGCTGCAGCCTACATACTCTCGGCCATTTTTGCTGTGTAGCGCTCTGACCTTCCAACCTGTCTGCCTCTCCACCGCTGCGATGTACTCCTTTAGCCGGTCCAGGACCTCGCCTTTTTGCTTCATGAAGTACACATAGAGCTTTCTGCTGCAGTCGTCAATGAAGGTGATAAAGTATCTCAGGCCACTCTTTGACGGCGTTTTGAATGGTCCGCACACGACGCTGTGCACGACCTCTAGCAAGTCCTTCGCGCGAGTCGCGTTCTTGTTGAACGTCTTGCATCATGCCTTGGAAAAAATGCAATGCTCACACTTTTTGTGCGCTGTTGCATCTGCTGCCGCATCTACTTCACTGTCGATGACGAGGGCGCTCACCATGTCGTGCTTTGCCATCTCCTTAACGGTTAAAGGTACTGAATGCCCCAACCGTCAATGCCAGAGCTCTATATCAGCACTTCCTCCCTTGGCCATGTTGAGGACGCGCTCTTGTGAGTATGCTGAGTCTGATGCCGCGGGATCACCTTGGTCTCCACGATGAAGAGACCGCCCTCACGCTCTGCCTCCAGCACGACCTCGCCATTGACGTCGATGCGCACCACTTCGCCTTTACAACAAAAGAGTACCTCATACCCCTTCTGCATCAAGCGGCTGACACTTAGGATTTCATCCAGGTTGGGGAAGTGCTGCATATTGCAGATTGTGCATAGCTCCTTACCGCCCACCACAACTTCCGCCTCCACATCGCCTTTGCCGGCCGCCGGCTTGACTTTGTCGTTCGCGACCACCATAGCCTTAGAGGACTTCTCGTGGGTGACGAACCCCACCTTCTAGACTTGGGTGTTCTCCTTGGCCTTGGAATCCAGGCACAGCCTGTTGGCCTACTTGAGGAAGTGGTTCTTGTTGCTGTTGAGGAGCGACCTGCCCTTGGTGTTTTTGCCGCCGGTCTTCCCCTCCTTTAGGCATTCAGGGGCCCAATGGCCCTCCTTGCCGTAGTTGCGACACGCACCGTTCTTGGCGCTCTTCTTGCCGCCGCCCTTTTTGTCGCTTCCTCTGCTCCCACTATTGCCACCACACGTTTTGGTGACGAGGGCCGATGAGGACGGTGAGGATTCCCTGTAGCTCCGGTGTTGCACTCAATTGCAGATATACTCTGCAACCGCGCCATAGGTGAGCTTGTCCTCTGACCAGCCTCCAAGAATGGCAATGAGTGGATCCTAGCTTTCAGGTAGGGCCATGAGGAGGGCCATCGCATGCAGCTGTATGTCAATCTTCCACCCCACGTCGTTACATTGCAAGGTGAGCGACTCGATCTGCTGCATAGCGGAGATGACATCATCTCCCTCCTCGATTGTCATCGTGAGGAGCCGCTTCATCGCAAAGATTTTGTTCGCGAGCTACTTGGATTGGTGGATGGCATAGAGTTTTTGCCAAGCTTCGGTTGCAAGCTTGCAGCCTTGGAAGTAGTTCCACGAAGACTCGGTTGTCCCAAAAACCAGGAGCATGAGCGCCTCCGTGTTCTTCTTTTCAAAGGCTTGCTTCTCCGCGTCAGTAGTAGTCGCCTCTACGAGTACCTCCTTTCCCAACATGATGGCCAGCAGTCCCATATGCAAGAGGTGCATCTTGAACTACCACCTCAAGAGCCCAAAGCCCGGGCTGCCTGCATACTTGTGAATGGGCTGCGTCTCCTTCTGCGCCATTTGCACAGCTTCTACTCCGACGAGTTCTCACAACTTCACGGCGACGTCCACGATGACGATCCCATGCGCTACAGAAGACGTGAACGTTAGAGGCTATCAAACCCATGGGCCCATAACCCTTTGTCAAGAGGAATCTGCTTGATTCCGTCCCAATGTTTGTCTGATTGTCTTTTGGTGGCTTACGTCTTCTGTTTTGGGCGAATCTGAGATTGCGCGTGAGCTTTCTGGTCGCCTCACGCTTTGTAAGGAGGCAATTAGAGAAAGTCACCTTTGCAAAGAGAATAAACTAGTTTTTCCTTAGATTTTGTACATTGATATGATCAAGACATTTATAGGGCTAGTCATGAGCTTTCAAACGCACTAAACTGCGCGCAATTTGGTCAAGTGTAGCCCAAGTTACGCCTGCCGAAGCGCAGAAGCCTGACGCTGCCACTTGTTGTGGCGCCTTTGATACCCCCAATTTTGCCGCGCACTGTCCTGCTTCCGCGTCCTCTGATTCCGCGTCTGGGATGCTCCGCAACTCTGCTGCTCCGCGGCTCCGAATTGCGGCTCTCTACTCCTCCGCGAACCCTCCTGGTCTTCCGCAGAGGCTTCACACTCTCAGGGTCCCACCCGTGGGTAGTGCTCCGCGGCTCGCCTCTTGCTGGCACGAGAGTCCGCCACCTCGTGGCCTCTGACTCCTTTGCCCACGGAACCCCGTTCCGCGGTCGTGCGCAAGGCCGCGGAGTCGCCGGCAGCACCCTTCACCCAGCTTGTGTTCCCTGGTGATCACAGCACTCAGCGGAATCGTTTGTTGTTCTCAGGAGTGGAGTGGATTGAGCTGCATGCTCCGCGCACACCCGGAAGCAAGGCACTCGTTCTCCGCGGAACAACTCCGTGGAGAGCACGACTGCAACTGCCTTAACAGCGGCGGATCTCAGAGTGTGAGTCGTGAGCGTACTTGCGTGGGTCGATTAGACACAAGAAGGCAATCTGCTGCTCAACAAATCAGGACTTTGGGCTCATGAGCGGAAGTCAGGCTTACATTCACTCGAGTTACACGAAATCAGATAAAGTGTAAGCATCTCTAGTCATCGGTCAGCTTAGGGCTCTCTTTCCCTCCGCTAGACTACTACTTTATATCTACCAAGCCTAGTTCTTTAAGACACCTTCCATCACTCTTTCCCTCATCTTGGACTCCGCGCGGCGCGTTACACGCACCACGGGTCTCGTCCTTGACCTCACACACACTTGGCTACTATATTTCCCTGCTCTACGACTACTTCTTCCTCTAGTCTACGGCTTGGATGCTCGCGGTCTTGTGTTCTTCCTTGAATCTTTGTCTTCACGCGGCGCGTCCTCCCGGTCCTCCTCCTTGATCACCGCTGCTCCTCCTTGAGCCCTCATTGGTCGGGCTTCTGCCTGACCTCTGGTCCTGCCATCGTGCGGTTCTGCACGTCCGTTGCTTCAGCTTCTCCGCGGCTCGACCCATGTTCCCTTCTCGCCGCGGGTTCTCGCTCTGTTCTGCCTCCCCTTCCTATTTTTCCACGGCCATTTTTGTCTCCTGGCGCCAACTTTTCCTGCCTCTTTTCCTTCATTGCTGCTAGATTCCGCGCCACCCCACGCTCTACCGCATTTTCATCGCGGGAGCCAGCATGCCTTTGCGCGTTCTTGAACACTCCGCGGTTCCCAAGTTACCCTCCTCCGCGGATCTCTGGCCGCGGAAGCCTCGTTCCGCGGATCTGTGGATGGCGGTGATTTCCCCTCCGCGGATCCATTTTTCCTTAGCGGAGATGCGGTGGATCCCCGCCTGACACTGATGCCCCCAACCCCCCCTTTCCAAGACTCTTTCCCACTGTCTCCTTAACGCAACAGGCGGGTGAATTCTACTTGGGGACTGGGCCACTGCCGTTGTTGGCAAGGGCGGCAGTAGGTCTCCACTTCTCCACCCTCACGCTGGTACTGCGCGGAGCATTCCTGATGCATATACAGCTGACAGCCTTCACACCTGGCTCCTGCAGTGATGTCTTCCGTGCCCAGTCTCTTTTTGCAGGTAGAGCAGTGCGGGATTCGTTCATATGACCTGCAGCTGGTACAGCGGTATAGTGTCAGTCCCTCCTCGTTCCTGCCCACCTCTATAGCACACTGTGCGTGGGCCCATCCTCCGCAGTGCTCACAATGGCATGTTGTCCCTGTGACAATCCCCATACATCCGTCTCCGCAGCACTGCAGTCCAGAGTTCTCCGCACCCCAGTTCGCTTTTCTGGGCCGAGCCAAGCATTGGTGGCATGTCCAGACTCCTTCCTTGCCCCTCTTGCCGCACCGCAAATGGCACATTTTTAAGCACATGCCACATCCCTTGCCAAACTCCACCATCCCCTCGTGGCAGGCTGCGCAAGCAGGTGCTCGGGTCTCCGCGTTGAAGCTGAGATAGCAGTCTGCCTCAAGGAGTTCATTGCCCACACATTGGTGGCATTGCCCCTTCCAGGCAGAGTTGCCTGCCACCAGGCATTCGCGGTGCACAGACCTCGTGCATACAACACATTTCTCCCCGTCTTGCACGGCCTTTAGGCAAGTGGGGCATGCCGCGGATTGGTCCCCTTCCATTGCCGGTCCCTCCTCTTCCTCTGATTCTTCCTCTTCTTCTTCCTCATTCACTCGCGGTGCCCTGCGAACGCCTCTCTGCCTCTCAACCTCCTCCCTGCATCTCCTGCACACCGCAGCCCCGCTTCGCCCTCCGCGCCCATCACAAGGTGGGACCAAGCAACCAGTGCAGATCTTGCGGAGGCATCCACCACAGTTCTGCACCTCCACTCCCCACCGCTGGCCACATTGAGCGCATTTCTTTTCTTCCAGTTCCTTCCTCCTTTTCTCCTCTGCCGCGACCCGTCCCTCCGTCTGCCACTGCCTCATTGTGGCCCCGGCAACAGAGCGCAGACCTCTCTTTTGCTTTGGAGGCCCTTCTTCCTCCTCCTCCTCCTCCTCCTCCTCTGGGTCCCACCTTTCGCGGGGCGGCGCTCCCCCAGCGCCGGGTCGTGCTCCCACTTCCTCATCCCTTTTCTTCGCGGCCTCCTTTTCAGCAGCCTCCTTCAGGCATCGCAGGCAGGTTCGATTTCGTCCGATGCAGGTCTTGGAGGCTCCGCCGGCGTATTGATGCGCTGGATTCCCGCATACCTGGCACACCACCTTTAGGAGTGGTTCCGTAGGGAGGTTTTCTCCGCACCAGACACACAGGCCAGTGTAGTCAGCCAGAGCCTTAGGGCTCATTGACACCCTCATCTACGGTGGTACCTTCTGGGGTAGCTGCTGGGATACTCCCGCTGGGGTTCGCTCGGGCTGTGGTTCGGGTCTGCCTTCATACTCCTCCTTTCCCTGGTCCCACGGCTTTCCCTGCTCTTGCCGTCTCTTCTCATGCTGCTCCTGCTGTTGCTCCCGCCTCCGTGGCTCCCGCTGTTGTTCCTTCTGTACCTCCTCCGCGGCAAGTTTGCGGACATCGGATTCCTCCTCCTCAACCTCCTCTGGTTCCTGGCTCCATTCCTGCTCTTGCTGTGACACTTGCCCTTTGCAGATGTCTAGCACCTCTTCCGCTCTCCATCCCCTCGAGCCCTTCCGCTATCCCAGAGGCGGTAGGCGACCTCCTGTCCCGGGGATGTGCGTCTGCCATGCAGGTGGCAGCAGCACAAATTCCGTGGCCGGGTAGCTGCAGTCGCTAAACCCTTTTTGTCCCTCCAGCCACACTTGCCCCGCCTCCACGCTAGCCACGCGGTACACCTCCCGCGGCTCCCCTGCCTCTCTCCCGGCGCTGGGGAAGGGGCGGAGATACACCAGGTGACCTTCCTTGATGGGCCCATGGTTCAGCCATTGGTTTGCCGCGTCACATCCGCGCCAGGCAGCGACCGAACCTCTCGACCGCGCCTCCGCCCGCATGGCCTTTGTCCGCTCGCAGCGCTCGCGGAACCATTCCGCAACCGCCTTGTCCTTCTCATCCTCCGAGAGTTTCTCTTGCTCCTCCGGAGCAAGTGGTAGCCTCAGCAGCTTCTGGGGCATGCCCATTGCCGCACGCGGTGGTTGTCTGAAGACTAGCATGTGGGGTGAGAAGGAGGTTGCTCGGCTGGGTGTCGTGTTGATGAAGTGAGCCGTTTTCCTCAGCTTCTCAGTCCAGCTGCTGCCCTCCGCGGTTGCCACTGCCCTCTCTAGTATGTCGTGCTCTCGCTCCACCTGCCCTTGTGACTCTGGCCGGTACCGTCCGGAATGCACATGGCGGACCCCCCCACTCCTCCAGTTCCTCTCTGAAGGCCCCCATGAACTCCGTGCCGTTGTCGCTGTGCACCATGCTGCAGCCACCAAAGCGGTAGAAGATTTCCTTGCGGATGAACCTCGCCGCGGTGGCTGAACTCTTGTTGGGCACAGCGCGGACCTAGAGATATTTTGTGAAGTGGTCCACCGCTGCAATCCAGTATCGGTTCCCTTGGTTGCGGTGTGTGCGGGGGCCGTGGACATCGATGATAATCTTTTCCAACGGCTCGCTGATAGGGGAGGGTTGGAACAACGGCTGGTCCCGCGGCGTGGTTTTCCGTGCTCGTTCGCAGGGGGCGCAGTGTTGTACCACATCTTTGATGATAGCCACCAGGTTTGATATGTGGATGATGGGCGTCAGGCGATCTTTCACTGCTTGTACCCCAGTGTGATGGTGGCAGTGGTAAGCCTCCACAACTGCCTTCTGCAACGTTGGTTGGGGCACCCACAGGACACGCGGAGTTATCCTCTAGAGACGACCGTCCTCCCACGCATACTGCTCACAAAGACGAGCTAGGTCGTCCTTTTTCTTGCGGTCAAATTCCACGCCCAGCCGTGCTTCCAGGTCCGCGTACACCTTCTGTGCCTCTGCCTTCTGCTGCTCCTTGCTGCTGGCGCGGAGAAGGATGTGCGCGGTCTGCCAGATCCGCCAGTCCTGTGTTTCCATGGGCCCCTTCCTCCCAGCTTTCTCTGTTACTCCTTCCCTCGGCTTCCGCTTCATCTCCGGCACTCTTGCCGGCAATCCGCGCGCTCGCCTCCCATCCTGCTCCGCTTTTATCACCTCAAACTTCTTGCGGTTCTCTTCATCATAGACCAGTGGCTCTCGGTCCCAAGGATCCGGTGCAGGGAAGAGCCGAAGGATTCTGACCGCTCGAAGCTCTTCTTCATCCCACTGCTCTCGCAGCCTGCTCTCAGCGGGGCTGCTCGGGCGTCTGCCACGTCCACCAGTGCGGTGCAGCTCGATCACCTCCTCCTTCCTGTGTGGGGCCGCTCCTGAAGCCCGCAGTAATCCCTGGCTGCGTGTGAGGGGCTGTTCCTCTTCCGAGTCTCCCGGTGACTCACTGATTTCAGAAACCACCATCACTGCCTCTTTCTCCGCGCGTCCCCTCCTTTCCGGGCCCTTGCGTGCAACTGTTGTCGCGGCCTCTCCCAATACGGGCCGCAGTGGAGCTGGCACCATCTTTGCTGGCATGTGGACTTTGCGGAATACTGCCATCAGACGTTCTGCTGCCTGCGCCGCCTCCCGCTGGGCCTGCGCCAACTGCTCCGGAGTCACGCCGGGGCTGGGACCTTCATGTGCCCGAGGTTGTTTCTCTTTCCGTGGCTCCGCGATCGCTTCCTCCTCCGCCTTCCTCTTTCCTTTCGGGGCGGGAGTTGTTTCCTCCGGGGAAGTCTGCCCTGGCTCCTCACTTCGGCCGGTGTCCGCCGGCGCTGTTGTTCTGGTCTGACTCAGCGTCGCTGCTGCTTTCCGCACCACTGCCGCCGCTCGGGCCTGGAGTTGTGCCTTCCTCCGTAGGGAGCCCGCGGATGGCTCCGGGCGATAGCGCTTGACGCCAGCCTTGTATCTCTTCCCTATCTTTTCTTCTTATGCTTCGGCTTGCCTCGCCGCGGTCTTATTTCCTGTTGCTTCCCGTGCTGCCTCCGTCGCTGTACTGCCTTCTCCTATTCTGACCGCCTCCGCGGTTGCCTGTGTCTCTGTTGCTACTTGGGCCTCCATGGCTGCTGCTCCTGCTACCTTGTCTGCCGTTGTTGCCGTTGCCTCCGCTGCCGCTACTGCTGCTGCCTCTGCCTTTGCTTTCACCGCTTCTGCTGCTGCTGCTCCTGCCTCTCCCATCGCCGCTGCCGCCGCTGCTTCCACTTCCCCCATGATTTCCCTTATGAGTTCTTCTGCGGCTTCCTTGTCTGTCCTAGCTGCCGCGTCCCGTTCCTTGGCCAATCGGGCCTCCGTCTCCGCGGCCTCTGCGGCCACCCGTTCTGTCTCTGCTGTCTCTTCCTCCCATTCCTTCCGCAGGCGTTCCTGCATCTGCTGCAACTAAGGGGAGGACTGGGTGTATTCGCGTGCCTCCTCCACCTCCGCATCCCTCCTGCTCTTGTCCTCTCGACATACTTCCGCTGCCTCCTTGGCCCAGTTTCACACCTCTTCTTGCTTGAGGTTCAGTCCCTTTCCTTGAACCACGGTCCAATGTGTCTCCGCAACCACTGCCACTACCCTGGTGCGTATCACATTCTCGAGCGTCAGCGTCCAGCATTTTTCCATGGCTTCCATCCAGCATCCCTCCGGTACCTGGGTGTCAGCAAGCCGCGATCTTTCTTCTTGCGGGTACTGAACGCTCTTGCGGGTACTGAACNATGTGCCCGAGGTTGTTTCTCTTTCCGTGGCTCCGCGATCGCTTCCTCCTCCGCCTTCCTCTTTCCTTTCGGGGCGGGAGTTGTTTCCTCCGGGGAAGTCTGCCCTGGCTCCTCACTTCGGCCGGTGTCCGCCGGCGCTGTTGTTCTGGTCTGACTCAGCGTCGCTGCTGCTTTCCGCACCACTGCCGCCGCTCGGGCCTGGAGTTGTGCCTTCCGCCGTAGGGAGCCCGCGGATGGCTCCGGGCGATAGCGCTTGACGCCAGCCTTGTATCTCTTCCCTATCTTTTCTTCTTATGCTTCGGCTTGCCTCGCCGCGGTCTTATTTCCTGTTGCTTCCCGTGCTGCCTCCGTCGCTGTACTGCCTTCTCCTATTCTGACCGCCTCCGCGGTTGCCTGTGTCTCTGTTGCTACTTGGGCCTCCATGGCTGCTGCTCCTGCTACCTTGTCTGCCGTTGTTGCCGTTGCCTCNGACTCAGGGGAATGGAGCAGGAAGTCTACCAGAGTGAGGGGATGGCAGTTCTCAAGAAGTGTTGTGGCGGGAGCAGAGAGTGTGGTTCATTCAGTGGGGAAGTCTGTGGTGGAGCAGCGGACGTTCTGTGAGGCTCGTGGGTTTGCATGTCGTGGGGGAAGATGGGGAGAAATTTCCTCCAACGTCCAACCGCGGATAGTGGGGTTGTACCTGCGAGCAAGCTGCAGGCCAGACACGGAGATGGCTGGTAGAGTCTCCGCGAGAGTCCACTCCGCGGGGGAATCGAGCTCATTCAAGAGCTGCAAAGCGACTTCCGGTTCTTCCTCGTCAAATTCTCTTGCCACTCCCTCCCATTCTGCCTCGGTGGGAGGAGGTGGTGTCCCGATTTCTGGAACAGGTTCTCCATCATTTAGGGGTGCCTTCGCTGTGTTTGGCGATGCCTGGTCTGGGTCTGGCCAGTCAGTGCGCGGAAGTCGGCTCAGGGCATCCGCGTTGCGGTTTGCAAATGCAGGCTGGTACTTGATCTTCATGTTGTAACCCTGGAGAAGGAGTGCCCATTTGGCGAGGATGCCCTCATGGTTTTGAGTAGGTAGGAGCCACTGTAGCGCCTGGTGGTCTGTAAGAACCGTGAACGGCTTGCCGTTCTTGATGTAATCGCGGAAGTGTTGGAGCGCCCAGAGGACAGCCAGGCATTCGCCCTTCACCGGAGGGTACTTCCGCTCTCCTTCCGTGAGTGCACGACTAGTGTAGGCAATCACCTTCTGTGTGGGTTCTTGCACCGTCTGGGAGAGGATGGCCCCAAGCCCGTCCCACGACCAGTCGGTGGTGATGAAGAATGGGAGGTTGAAGTCGGGGAACTCTAGCATGGGCGCGGTAACGAGGCGGTGCTTGATCTCCTTCCAGGCATCCGCGCATGCCGATGGCCATTCGAACGGCACATCTTGGTGCGTCAACTCCTGGAGCGGCTTGATGATACGCGCGTGGTCACGCACAAACTTCCGGTAGAATGAGACGAAACCCAGGAAGATCTTGACTTGTCCCGCGGAAGTGGGCTGGCCCCACTCTTGGACTGCCGCGATCTTTTCCGGGTCCGTCTTGATGCCATCCGCGCTCATCACGAAGCCCAGGAGCTCCATTTCCGCGGCTCCGATGGAGCACTTGGCTGCCTTAAGCTTCAGATTGGCCCTGCGGAGGGCAGCGAAGACAGCGGCCAGGGAGGAGAACAATTCTTCAAAGTTGTGAGCCGCGACCATGATGTCGTCAATGTAGCAACTGACATTTGGAATTCCGCGAAGGGTGGAGTCCATGACCCGCTGAAATGTCGCGCTTGCGTTGCGGAGTCCAAAGGGCATGCGCGTAAACGCATATAGGCCTTCTAGTGTCACAAACGCAGTCTTGGCGATGGAGCCCGGATGCATTGGAACGGCGTGAAAGGCAGCCTTCACGTCGAGCTTTGCAAACCATCCACGACCCTGCTGGCGCTCTTGTATGTCTACAATCAGAGGCATGGGGTACGCATCTTCCTCAGTCACGCGGTTGAGATCGCGGAAGTCAACGCAGAGTCGCTTGGACCCGTCCGGCTTCCCAACNAAGTCCTGCTTCTGTGCGGGCGAAAGTCGTCAGTGGAGCATGTGATCCCATCGCGGTGGTGGTGATGGTATTGTGTTGCGGAGTGGGTAGAATTCCTCTTCTTCTTCGAGTTGATGGCCATCTCCTAGGACTCGTTGTCCCCTCTGCCACAGTCCCAGGAGGTTGGTTTGCACTCCGGGCTTGCTTGACTCCTCCGCGAGTTCCTGCCACTCTCCTGTTGTGACCTGTTCCGCGGCAGGCAGGTCAGCTGTGATGGATGGCAACCTACTTGCGTGAACTTGAGAGTCCTCTGCCGCTGCATCCAGGAGGGAGAAGGATTCGCCGCCGGTCACAGGCACCGCTACTCTGTCTCCGATGGTAATGGAGCAGAACGCGTCTTCCCTAGATGTCGAGCTGAGCTACATGATTCCGAGGGAGAAAAGAAGGTTAGCCCGTCGCGGTACCAAGTAATCCATGCCCAGGAGTATGTCGTATGTCCTGGCCTACGTGACTTGGACGTTCAATGGTTCATGGAGAGATCCCACCTGCATGGGTAGGCCGTGAACTTCCCCATCCCCATAGTCCATCCCGCCCGCCGAGTTGGTGAAAAGGCATCGGGTGGGGAGGATGCGGTCTGTCCATCCGACCACTAGAAGGACGCGGAATGCCACCGTGGTGTGAGTGGCCCCTGTGTCAATTATGGCCAGGAACTTCCTTCCACATATCCAAACCATGCAGCAGGCGACCTCGTAGTGGTTGTCATCCCGACGCGGTGGTTCCAGGGGCTGCGGTGTCCATCCCCACTCCTCNTCACAAACGCAGTCTTGGCGATGGAGCCCGGATGCATTGGAACGGCGTGAAAGGCAGCCTTCACGTCGAGCTTTGCAAACCATCCACGACCCTGCTGGCGCTCTTGTATGTCTACAATCAGAGGCATGGGGTACGCATCTTCCTCAGTCACGCGGTTGAGATCGCGGAAGTCAACGCAGAGTCGCTTGGACCCGTCCGGCTTCCCAACAATGACCAGATTGGCACGCCAGGGGCTGACGATTGGGACAATCACCCCCTGCGCCTTGAGCTCCGCGAGCCCTTCTGTGATGATCTTTTCTTGCTCCGGGAGGATGCGCTGCACCTTCTGTTTTGTGGGTGCAGAGTCCCCCGTGGAAATGACATGGAAGGCTTCCACGGCCCCCAGGTCAACCGCGGAACCAGCGAAGATGTCCGCGAATGCGTCCAGCAGATCACGGAAGTCCTGCTTCTGTGCGGGCGAAAGTCGTCAGTGGAGCATGTGATCCCATCGCGGTGGTGGTGATGGTATTGTGTTGCGGAGTGGGTAGAATTCCTCTTCTTCTTCGAGTTGATGGCCATCTCCTAGGACTCGTTGTCCCCTCTGCCACAGTCCCAGGAGGTTGGTTTGCACTCCGGGCT
>SZWC01000038.1:565995-606239 GCA_023375785.1 Penium margaritaceum | reverse complement strand
CGAAAATTTCAAGGCGGGGGTAGTGGCCAAGGGGTTTTCTCATTGCCCGGGCTCTGAGTATGACAAGACATTTACGCCTGTCGTGACCTTTTGCCTCCATCTGCTCTCTCCTTGCCATCGCAGCCGCAAAGAGCCTAGAGATCCACCACATGGACGTCACAAAAGCTTTCCTCTATCGGAAACTTGACAAGGAAGTACTAATGGAGGTGCCTAAAGGAGTCAAAGCTCCGGAGGGCAAGGTGTGCAAGTTGGTGAAAGTGCTCTACGGGCTTAAACAGGCCCCAAGGATATCGTATAAAGAGATGGACGGTTTCATCATCGGTCTCTCCTTCGCGCATTCCCAAAGCAATCCAAGCATGTACGTGCGCGATGATGGGAGTGGGCTGATGCTCGTTGCACTGTATGTGGATGATTTGGTCATCTGCTATTCTTTGGTCAAGCTGCTGGATGAGCTGAAGTCTAACCTCAGCAAAAGGTTCAAAATGAAGGACATGGGTCCTCTTGAGTACTACCTCAAGATCACCATCCATCGCAACCGAGTAGCAGGCACCATCAAACTCAACCAAACCAAATACATCGGTGAGGTACGAAAGCGCTATCACATGGAAGACTAAAAATATGTTCGTACCCCAATGAAGACCGATGCAAAACTGTAGGCCTCAATGTTGCCAAGCAATGAAGTAGAACAAAGGGTGATGGAAGACATCCCCTACCAGTCCGCCGTGGTTAGCATCATGTACGGCATGGTAGGTACTCGTTGGACATCTGCTATGCTGTGGGACAAGTGAGCAGGTTTTTGGCCAACCCATGACCACAACACTGGTAGGAAGTCAAGCACATCTTGCGCTACCTACAGAAGACACGTCTCATAAGCCTTGTCCTTGGAGGCCAAGAAGGTACGGATCCCCTCCGCCTAAAGTGCTACACAGACGCTGAGTGGGGAGGAAATCTTGACAACAAGAAATCCACCTCTGGATACATGTGCATCTTGAATGGCGCTGCCATCTCATGGACCAACAAGAAGAAGGATTCTTTTTCCATGTCCACGGCTGAGGCAAAGCATGTTGCTCTGTCTGAGTTGTGCAAGGAGACTCAGTGGTTGCGCAACCTGCTTGGTGAAATGACAGTGCCACATAAGGATGCAACGGTTGTACACGTGGACAACATGAGCGCCATCACGATGGCTGGAGATAAGATCATCTCCCGGCCAACGAAGCACATCGACATACGTTACCACTACTCACGTGACCTGGTCATGAAGAACGTAGTGGAATTGCAGCACAGTAGAACCAAGAGCATGCTTGCTGAGTGCATGACCAAGTTGCTAGAGAGCGACTTGCACTATGCAGGCATTGGTAGATTCGGCATGAGGAGTGCGGCAGAGGAAGGGTGAGCCCCAAGGCATGGATAAAGCCCAGTGAGCGATAGATGGACAGAGGTGCAAGGGAGACATTTTTTGAATGGTATGCACCTTGTCCACTAGCTAGTTGGCTGGTTGCACGGAAAGACAAGGTATGCACTGCTCTATGAAGCACGTCCCCTTGGTCTGTTCTGAGATTGGCAAGGAATGCACTACCCATAATGGGTTTGTCCCCTGGAGATCATCCTAGGAAACACAATGTTGTGGCCTAGTTGGGATAGGCACCGGAGCTCATAGGTTGCGGGCTCAAACCCCGCCACGGCCGCATTCTTCTTTGTGGCCCAAAATGGGACAGGAAGCTTCTAGGAAGCTTACTAGAGCCTGGTTTGAGGATGACACTTGGCGGTCTTAGGACACGCCAAGTAGGGCTATAGGATAAGGTTGGCTCCTGTGGAGCCACTACGAGTAGAAGCGTTAGCAATTCTCTGCAAGTATAAATGCCTGTGCCCTGCATGTATCCATGTACATTTCTTGGCTTTGAGACTCCTCACAAAGTGTCCAACCAAGGGTAGACACTAAAGACCTTCATGCGAACTTTGTGAGGTTGAAATCCGAACAAACGTTGTGGATCCCTCGTTCGAGGGTGATATGTTATCTTGGTTGAAAGACCAAGAGCAGTTGGCGGCCTCCCATGTCGGGACCTGTTTTCTAGATCGTTGCTATCCGGTGCATTGAGAAGGGTGACCACACTCACACTCAGCACGGACAAGCCAGTGCCTAATGGTGGGAGCAACATTGCTCTTCTGCCAAAGATAGAAGACCCATCGGTAACGGGAGTAGTCGTCTGTGAGTGTCAGGACATAACGTCCGTGCTCCCTGACGGACTTCATCAAAAGGGTACCCATGACATCAGAATGGAACAAGTCCAGAGGAGCAGACGCACGAGAGGAGGACAGGGGGTAGGTGGACCGGTGCATCTTCCCCTGAGCGCAATGAATGCACTTAGTGGGACAAGGCAAAGGAAAGGAGTCTAGGTCAAGGCCCTTGACTGGTTGCATGTGAAGCATGCTATCAACAGCGGCAGAGTGGACGTGGTAGAGAGAGCAGTGCCGGGGACGTGTATGTTCCGCAGAGAGCAAGCTGGTGAAAAACATGTGGCCGGTGTTGGCTGATGGAGAGGGGATGGAGGAAAGAGCGGACAAGCGGGGAATGTGCCACACGTTGCCACGGGCGGTGGCAAGCAGGACAACACGACCGGATGGACGCAACGACACAGTGCCAACACCACATGATTGCAGGACATCCATGCTCATGCGGTCAAGGGCAGTGAGGGATAGAAGGCAGAGCTCAAGACCATGGACAAAGAGGACATCGGTCATAAAGACATCCCCAGTGGGTCCACGAAATGAACAACACAGACACTGCAAATGAGTAATACCTGACCAGAACCTGTCTGGACACCAGATACATCGAAAACGGGATCAAGGACACTGAAGGCCTCACGCAAAGCCATCATGTGATGGGTGGCCCCAAAGTCGATGATCCAGGTCTCAGCCGGATCCTGGACGGGTGACGGCAGATTGTCAATGGACATAAGAGAGTGGGTGAGGGATGAGGACGCAATGTGCANCAACACAGACACTGCAAATGAGTAATACCTGACCAGAACCTGTCTGGACACCAGATACATCGAAAACGGGATCAAGGACACTGAAGGCCTCACGCAAAGCCATCATGTGATGGGTGGCCCCAAAGTCGATGATCCAGGTCTCAGCCGGATCCTGGACGGGTGACGGCAGATTGTCAATGGACATAAGAGAGTGGGTGAGGGATGAGGACGCAATGTGCAAGGGACGCAGATGCGTTGGACGGAGAAAATCAAGATTGCAAGTCATCTACCAAGGCAACGTCATCACAAAGTGGAGGAGAAAGGGAGGGAGACGACTTGACGGATGAAGATGCACGGCATGACCGCAACTCAGACTCTATCATGCAGGGCAGGGCAGGAGAACTAGCAATGATGCAACTCGTACTTCCTTGGGGAGGAGGGAAAGGCAGTCCAAGCTGGAGAGCGATGAACTGATCCAGCTATCGCTCACAGTTGCAGGGTCCAACGGAATGGACAGACTGTGGCGTAACGGCACCAGAGCTAGGGAGGAAGGAAGGATGCGCTGTGAGCGGAAGGGCGGGAACCGACTGCTGTGGATGAGGCTGCGGTGGCCGTGTCGATGGCAGGGAGGGGACGACTGTTTTAGGTATGAAGCTGCCTAGCGGGAAGGACGCATGAGGGCTAGCGATTGTGATGGCAGCAGTGGCAAGACGACGTTCACGCTGGCAACCCATGGTGGCGATAACACACGTCTCGTCCATTGGTAGGTGACACGTGTACCACCCGTGTCGTGATTGGCCACAGTTGTGGCAGACTAAGCCACCACCACTGGATCCGGTCAACTAATGTTGTTGGCCCTTACCCTTCTTTTCCCTGCGCTTCTTCTTACCTAACGATGGGGTACGGAAAGATGTAGCTCTTGCAGGAGCGGCAAATTCTACGAGGGCAATGGCAGGAGAGGCAAAGGCCTCTGTGCGCTAGATGCGGGAATCCTCACGAGCCTCCTCAATCCAAAGGAAGAGCTCATATGCCCAAGGCATGAGGGTGCCCTAGGCTTCCATCACGGTAAGGACGTCCATAGAGTAGTACTCAAAGACATCAGCAAAGGCGTGTGTGGTGCCGTGCTTGATGGTCAGGAGCGTGGATAGAGGGGGTGGTGCAGCATCTCTGAGGCAACAAAGGATTTCCTCAGCCTGCTGCCACTAGGAGGTGACCGTCTCCGCCTCCCAGATGGCTGGTCCCGGCCTCACTAGAAAGTCAATGAGGGCGTGTGAGGATGTGCCATGATGTTGCGGGGTCGAGGAGGTCATCTGTGGCAAATTCGTCAAGAAGAGGCTTGAGAGCAAGACGTGCAGCTCGAGGGCTGAAAGGGACGAGGGCACGTACAGCGCGACCAGCATCATACACTTGGTGAGCTTGGGTGGATTCGTAAGGTAGGACGTAGTATGGCCATAGGCCCTCCCTATGACACCCAGAGTGGGGCTTAGAACCAAGGGCACAGTTTGCCGCTGGTATTGGGTGTGCTACTACGCCAAGTAATGTGTGGCGGAGGAGATCACGGGACTCGCATGCTTGGGTGGAAAGAAGGGCAACGGGATGCTAGTTTGGCTCGACGGATGTTGTTGCTGCTGTTGTAGCTGCTCCTGCAATAGAGGCTGCTACTATTGCTACTACAACAGCAGAGGCTGGCTCAGTGGTGTCATCGACTCCAGTGCTGCTAGTTGTTGTGTCAGCATTGCGAGCTGTTGCCAAATGGTTGCCAGTGGGTCTATTGAGCCATTAGGGCCTATGGGATGTTGGTGTTGTTGTAGCTGCTCTTACTGCTACTATTGTTGTTGATGTTTTAGTGGAGGTTGCTGCTGTTGCAGTAGTTACATTTCCTGTTCCGATTGCTGCTGGTGCAATGATAGTTGCTACTGCTACTGTTGTTGCAGTTGCTTTTGTTGTTGTATCTACTACTACTAGTGTTGTTGCTACGGCTGCTGCTGCTCTTGCTGCCACTGCTTCTGTTACTACTGCTACGGTTGCTACTGTTGTTGCCCCAGTGGTTGTTGTTGCTACTACTAATGGTGCATTGGAGGTTGTTGCTACTACACAAGTTGCATTTGTTGTTGCTGCTACTATGGCGATTGCACTTGTTTTTGTTGCTGCTGCTGCTACTGCAATGGAGATTGCTATTATTGCTATAGTAGCAACCTAGCGGCTGATGTTGTTGCTACTATTGCTCATGTTGCAGTTATTGCAACTGCTACAAAATGGGGGGACCAGTGGGTCCTCCAGCGGAGGAAGACCCCGCCCCATTTTCAGCCATGGTTCTCCTTGGTTTTCTTTTGTGTTTTTTTCTTCAACTTGTTGCTGACGTCAATAGTGATTACATTAGTGATGTCAGCAGGGAGGTTGACATCACTAAGAACGTTGATGTCAACATTGACGTCACCAGCGGCTAACGTCATTGCAATGGCTATGTGGCTGCATGGATGCGTGGCTACATGGCCGCGTGGTTGCGTGGCTACACAGTTGTGTGGCTGAATAGCAGCTGTGCGACTGCATGGCTGTGTGGCCGGGTGGCCACGTGGCGCCGTGGCTTCGTAGCAGCAGTGCGGTAGCGCGGCTGCGAGGCTTCATGGCTAAATGGTTGCGTGGCTGCGCGGCCACGTGACTGCGTGGCTACATGGCTGCATGGCTGCATGGCTGCATGGCCTTGTGGTTGTACGCCCACGTGGCTGTGTGGATGCATGGGTGTGCGGCTGCACGGCTGCATGGCTGCGTAGCTGGGTGGCCGCGCGACTGCGTGGCTATGTGGTCGCATGGCTGCATGGCTGCATCGCTCCGCACGTTGTGCTTGCGATTTTTTTTATACATCCTCTACCTCCTCGGCTTCCGTTGCTGTACATGTCGAGGGGCAGTGTGGTCTCCATGCATTGTCTGCTATGACCATAGCGACAGGATCCGCACTCCCTCCGTGCCGTGGTGGCCGAGCGTCTGCTCAGACAAATTCAAATGATACGGTGACAGCACATGACGTGGAGTCTGATCCCAACATGGCGTTCATAGTGGAGACTTGCGCGTCATCAAGCTCGAATTTCACGTCCGGGATGGATCCAGATCTTCCGCAGCAGTAGGTTATATTAGGAGGAGCGCACGCACGGTGTCCCTGGTCGGTGCCACTCGCGGCTTTGACCGGTAGTGGCCTGGCGGTGGCACAAGAGTCTCGTACGGATCTGGATGCGTCTACCAGAATTTTAGGGGAGTGTGTGCAGCAGGCTCACACCGCCGACGGAGGTTGCAGTGCTTGAGACATGCATGTCATTGGGGTCAACATCTATGCTGCGACAGGAGCCAAACGTTCTATAGTAATAGGTTGCATCAAGAGGAGTGCAGGTCCCACGTGCCTGGGTGGTGCCACTCGCGCCTCCGACCAGTAGCGGCCCGGCGGTGGCACAAGAGTATCGTGCATATCGGGATGCCCCTAATAGACTTTTGGGGACGTTCGTGCACGAGCCTCACACCAGCCCGGTAGCGGTTGCAGTGCATGAGCAGAGATGGCCAGCTCGTCTTTTAGAGGTAGAGGCATTCTTAAGAGCAGCAGTTCTGAGAGATGTCACTGGGACATGTGCTCCACCATACAATTGGCGCTACCTGAGGACCAGTTTTAACGTGAGGAGTCACCCATGTTCCCAGAGTCTATGGGTTCCCGTACACACGATGGAGCAGCAACACACATAACGGAGTCAGATGGTGGTCCTCACTCCATTATCAAGCAAGTGACAGCAACCAGTCTTCCCGACGAGACGGTGCGTGAGTGCCAGTTTTGCTTGTTCGTCTCCTTGAAAGGCATTGTCGAGCCGAATTCTTGCAGAGCTATGTCCACTACGACGGTAGTCAAGGACAGTAGAGCAGATCTGACTATGTGGATGAAGTCACCTCATCTCCAGGAGCTGAACTCTGCCCTCTCGTGTTCACCAGTTGGTGACCATACTGATCACATCGACGCACAGAGTGGCAATACCTACACGGACAACGCTCCACGGACTCTGAAGACTCCTCCTCCTCTCTCAGCAAGCGACCACACATTCAGCCTCGTACCACAGAAAACAACTGGGATCGGGATTTCACACCTTCAGTTGCGTCCGATTGTCCACCATCTTAGGATATTGCGAGTTTGGTTGACCCCCAGGAGGATGTAGCAGCACAGGCTCCATCGTGTTTAGCAACAGAGATGCAGATGGAGTGGTACTTGCGAGTTCTACAGTATGCGTGTGCAACATCCAGTGAGACAGAGTTAATCCTACATGAGGCAGACATGGGCCACCTCGACACGTCCGAGGCAGATTACGCTGACTTACAAGAGAGTGTAGAGATACTACAGCGGGAGGTGATGGCAGCGCGAGAGCGAATGTCAGAGCAAGAGAGCACCACTACTATTAGCACGAGCTTTCCACTACTCAGGGAGGATCCTATACCAGTTCCGAGTATGACGTCCGATGGAGACACTACCACAAGAGAGGTGAGCATGAATTGAGTTTCGGCCATCCTCGTTCCTATCGACTCCATCATCGCTCCTTTTTTCTTTTGCTGCTGCCTTCACGCGCCTTCATCCACCCGGTTGTACCAGTGTCATGAGGGGACCATGTGATCGTGTGTCTTGGTGTGTGGCTATACTATGTGTGGCATGTGAATTCAAGTTGGGTCGCTTATAGTGGTCGAGACCCGGACACGTGGTGAGTTGCACCCGTTTTACGAGGAAATCCCCCCATGATCATGTGTGTTGGTTGATGATGCTATTGAATTGGATCGCTCGTAGTGGTCAAGACCTACACACTGGTACCGCTAGTGTCACGAGGAGACCCTCTTGTCGTCCGACAAGTGTATGATGTACACTACACTTGTTTCTGCGTACGTGCATCACTCCTCTTAGGGTCAAGACCCAGACACTTCGTAGGATGTGCTAGTGTCTAGGGAGACCTTAGCTGGGTAGCAGATGTGTATGCGTGTGAGTTCACTCATGCATATTGTGGCTTGGCTTACGCTGTTGTTCGGTGTCTTGGCTCACATTGTCTGGCATTGACGGCTATGTCAGCCAGGGGGAGTGTTGGTTTGTGTGGCTTCCACCCGTCACGACCGACGGCGTTCGATTACCCATAGACCCACGTTGGTGGTATATAGTGGAGGAGGGCGTGACGACACTACGGGCCTCGAGAGTGTCCTAAGACTTTGCCAACATCTACAACAACGCCAGGGAGACGCGGTCGATGCGTTCCGGCAGCCCTATTGGCTTGTTGGGAGCTAGGAGAGTTTTTTCGGTGGGTTGAGACCCCCGCACCCGGTGGACTATACGGGTGCGACTCGGAGACCCTATGGCTGTAGTAGTGCTTCCGGTGTTCGAAGAACCGTTTTTGACGTTTGGATGCTGATTTTGAATACTTCTAGCACTTGTTGCATTTTCTCGATGGTTGAGACAAGGGCACTTCGAGAGCTGTTCTAGTGCCTCAAGGAGACCACCTCTGTTTCTCTCGTGGTGTATGCAGTGTGTTCTCCTTGCTGACTCGTTTGGGTTTAGCGTGGGTGATGGGGCCGAGTGTGACTAGGTGCTGGCGCCCCTACATAAGCCGCTAGGGGCTCATTTGTGCTTTCTCCTTGTTCTTTCGTATTGGGCGTCCTTGACTTAGCCAAGTTCTTGCCGTTTCGCCATGCACTCACACACAGAGCTCATGTGCATCTTCGCATGGGCGTGCATGCCCTGATTTATTTCCAACTGCGGGGAGGACACAACAGAGCACAAGGAGAGATGCATGAAAACCAAGAGTTCTTAATGCATTGCCTCCCGGACCTGGCCAAATTTTGACATTGTCGTTGAGAAAATGCGTGGAAGCTTCCTAGCAACGCAGCCGCTGACTAGGCGTCAGTGCCTGATCAGACGGTGTCGACGGTCACAGGTCGTGCACACTACAGCACGGGTTTCGCTAGGAGTCACAAGGCAAAGTGTCAGAATGCTTCAATATAGCATATGCAGAGAGTAATGACAAATGACAGGTGCAAGGCATAAGTACCTGCCGCGGCGCACGGCGGGTGTCGCAAGCGGCAGTCCAAGAGCTGTCCTATAACCGGCCCAAAACCACTGTTTTGGCCGTTACTCCGCACACATGTCAGAATGCTACGCCGTCTGAACCTAGACGTGCAAAATCAAAAGACAAACGCTACGACTGGTCACATGCATGCATCCATCGACAAACAGTGGGCATAAAATGCAAAAATATGCACATAGGCCTCATGGCCAGTCTGTCGAAAGACGCCTGCAAGATGTAGAAGACACAGCAGAGAGTCCCGGTGGCATCTGGGGCTTTGGTGTAGTGGTCGGCCAGCTCCAAGCTGGTAGTCCACCGCCTGTTGTCACGTCGGTGTCACCAGGGCTGCCCGCCGTAGGGATCTGCACGAGTATGAACACGGCCGAGTGGTCAGAGTGAACTGGACAGGAACGGCACAAAGCACAACACTCCCCCATGACCCGATGGTACGCATGTCCATACGCGTGCAGCATTGGTACGAACACAATAGTGAGTGACACAAACAGATGAGACACAGACGCACATCCCACACTCAACCACTCTCACGCACAGGGCGAAGCCCAACAGAATGAATGGCCACTAGGAAATTTCCGCGAGCAAGTGCCTTCGTCAAGAAATCAGCACGCTGCATGTCAGTACCAACCCACATGATGGAAATCACGCGTCGCTCCACCAGATCACGAACAAAGTGATGCTCAACCGCAATGTGCTTTGTGCAAGCATGAAAAACACCAGAGTTATCCGCAATGGCGAAAGCACTCTGGTTGTCACAACGTAGCACAATGGCGGGTACTGACTGCCCAAGCTCAAGAAACAAGCGCTGCAGCCATACTGCCTCGGCAGCCCCTGCGTCCAAAGCAACATACTCTGCCTCTGACAAGCTACGTGCAACGCAGCCCTGCTTCCCGCTTTGCCTAGACAAAGCGGTACCACCGAGCAGAAATACGTAGCTAGTACGACTGTGCCCATCAGGGCTCCAAGCCCAGTCACTGTCAGTGTAGTCGTCAAGGACCACTGAACACTGCCGACAAAAGCAGAGTCTGAGGTACGGCGTGGAGACCACGTACCGTACCACTCACACAGCTACGTGAAGAGCTCTCGCACGTGGAGCCTATGTGAACTGAACGAGGAGGTTGACGGCGAACGCGATGTCAGGACGCATGATGGTGGCTAGGTACATTAGAGATCCGATGAGACGGAGGTACAAAGTCACGTCCACTGTCTCCCCCAGATGTGTAGGGTCATCCACCTTCAGGGCATCCTGCCCATCGGGTGTAAGAGGTGTGGAAGTGGATGAAAGTGCACCAAGGAGATTGCTGAAGCGCTCCCCCACGACTCGTGCGTATCGGGCATGATGCAGCTACACTGTCCGATATCTGCGATCACACACGATCTCCATACCAAGAAACACCGATGCGGAACCGAGGTCTTTCATCCTATAGGCAGTCAATAGGACAGCTTTGGCCTCCTTCACGGCCTCCAGGAACGGAGACGCGATCAAGAGGTCATCAACATAGACTAGGATGGCGGTGAACCGCTCGGGTGCCGGTAGGATGAAGAGCAAGGGGTCTGCCTCACTCTGTACATATCCTGCGCGAGTCAAAGTGCCAGTGATCTCCTGGTTCCAACACCGTGGAAGCTTGAGGCCGTACAAGGACTTGCGCAAGCACCAGACCTTGTCACCGTCCTCAAAACCTGGTGGCTGAGCCACGTAAATCTCCTCATCCAGAGAGCCATGGAGGAACGCATTGTTCACATCCATCTCGTGCAATTCCCAGTCATGCTGAGCCACTACACCGAACAGAGCTCGAGCTGAGGTCATGCGGCCGACAGGGGCAGAGGTGTCAGTGTAATTGACTCCCTCAATCTGAGAGTACCCCTTGAAAACCAAGCGGGCCTTGTAGCATTCCAGTGAGCCATCCGGCTTCACCTTCTTGCGAAAGACCCACTTGACCTGAATCGCATTCCTCCCAGGGGGAAGGTCGACAAGCTCATAGATTCTGTGCTCTTGGATAGCGCGAAGCTCATCCTCGCAAGCAGCTTGCCAGGCATCGACATCCTCCGATGAGAGAGCCTCTGTCAATATGCCAGGGTCAGGCGCCATAGAGGGGGAACTCTGCATGGCGAGTGCACACATCTCAATGTCGGGCCTGACGGCCACGAGATCAGCTGCTGCGTCAAAGGCGATATGGAACTCGCGAGTGACCAGGTCGTGCCCTTCAGGGCACGCTGGATGTACCTTTGAAAGCTCGGTGTGGGCACTCACGCCTAAGGCCTTTGTGCCTGGATCACCGCTCGCGATGCTGTGAGTGGAACGCCTGGGTCCGGGACCCGACGCTCGCTGAGCTCCGGAGTCTAGTGGTCGAAGGCGGCCACCGGGCTCACGGGAGTAACCGGAGGTTGAGGGGCGCACCTCAGGCTCAGGGACAGGTTCGACCACAGGAACGGGTACGACCACAGCTGGAGAGGGCTGAGACGATGCACCCAGAGATGCCGAGCGAGGAGATGAGTGTGTGGGAGACACGGGGCTGGGTGTGACAGCAGGCAAGGCTGGTCCGGACACTGAGGCGGGGGTTTCAACCGACGTAGGAATGGGAGTGGGCAAGACTGGGTCAGACGTAGGAGCACGGGTTCCGGTAGACATAGGTGATGGTGCAGGAGGAGGCGTGAGAGAAGAGGTACCTGTGGGGTGTGAAACAGGCTGTACAGGCGAGATCTCTGGGCCGACGGCAATGATAGTCGGATCATCAAGGGCTGGAGATCGAGAGGGGGCTCGAGCGGACACATCAGCAGGACGAGGGATGGTCGCTGGCGTAGAAGTCTCCCCCATCCGCCGAGGACCCTCACAAGAAGGGACATGGGCTGCAGAGAGGGCTGTGATCGAAGTCAGGTCACGATACGTGAGTGACTCAAAAAACAGCGCGTCACGGGACTCAATGACGCGACGGCGAGTGGGGTCCCAAAAACGCCAGGCCTTCGACCACGGGGAGATGCCAATGAAGGCACACAGGCGACCCCGAGGGAGACCTTGGACGCCTGCTGGTCCTCCGTGTACCACACGGAGGCGAGGGATCCCCAGACGTGAGCGAGACAAAGGTCAGCACGGTGGCCAAACCAGAGCTCGTACGGTGTAACATGGTCCGAAAGTGGACCATGCGGGAGGCGGTTCCAAACCCAAGTCATGTAGGCGAAGCCCTCAAAAACGAAAGACTCCAGGAGACCGCACTCAGACCGCATGGCGCGAACCGCATCCTCCATGGTGCGGTTACAGTGCTCAGATACACCGTTCTGTTGTGGGGTAGCAGGAGCGGAGACCTGGTGAAAAATCCCGTGCTCAGCAAAGAAGGAGTCCATCTCGCCAAGGAACTTGCCGCCGCGATCCGAGCGAAAAGCATGTAGCGTGTGGCGAGACTCACACTCAACCATCACGAGCTAGAGTCGAACCGCAAGGGCGGCGTCACTCTTCTGACGCAGACTGTAGACCCACCGCATGCAGGTGAAGTCATCAGTCAGCGTCAGAACATACCGGCCCCTCTCGGACAGGGACTGCACCGGGAGAGGACCGAGAAGGTCCGAGTGGACCAACTCAAGAGGCCTAAGCACTCGGGAACGCGAGTTAGGGTAGGTGTACCGGTGCATCTTCCCCTGAGCGCAGAAAAGACAGTCGGAATTGGGTGGCTTCTCGAAACAAGTCACGTCAAGACCAAGAGTAGCCTGTGTCTGAATGAGCTTTGACACAGTGTCGGAGCCCACGTGACACAGACGAAGATGAAGCAATCGCTGGTGTTTCGAGGATAGAACACCAGTGACAAAAACGCGACCGGATGAGGAGGGAGAGCAAGGGGAGGAGGGTCGAGCAATACGATACAAATCATCTATGACTGAAGCACGCAAGACAATGCTACGGGTGTCAGTAGCAATCACAGTTGCTGAATCANAATATCAGGCACAAACAACATGTCAAAAAGATACAAGGGGCCAGATGGACTGTTGAAACATACAACCCCCACACCATGGACTGGCAAGGACTGACCAGAGCCTGTACGAACAGAACAAACCGTCGTGATAGGACCAAGTACGACAAAGTCACTGCGACGGCACGTCATGTGATGGGTGGCCCCTGAATCGATGATCTAAGTGCCAATGGAGTCACGACTAGTGGATGTCACTGTACAACGAGCAATGGAACACTCGGCATCAGAGGGACGCTGAGCCGACAGTGGGGAGGAACGACGTACATCACGAAGATGAGACTCATGAATCCAGTCAGTGCAGTCAGGCCCATCATCATCACATGCTGACTGTGCTCCCCCACATGCGTCATCACGAGCCACAGGAACGGACGAACAAGCAGTCTGTGAACCACTTGACGATGACAACACACTCACACCTCCCTAAAAGCGAAGCGCCAGAAGATGACGAAGCTTGGCGATGGTGCGGTCGCGTGGGTCCGGATCGTTGCTGCTCGCCGGTGAGGACGCAGGAACGGCTGCAGTTGTGGCTGCCGCACGTCCCGAGGAGGGTGCGGGAGATGCGCTGGACGTGGAACAAAGATCATGAGCAGCCTGAAGCCCTCGGGTGATCTGCGCCCAGTCAAGCGGCTGCTGGCACTCGGTGTAGCGATGGGCGCCTCCACAGTTGTAGCAGTGCACAGAACGGGCACTGCTACCACCGCATGACGACTGCTGCTAACCTGATCCATGCTTCCTATTCTTCTTCTTCCCTTGGGTGGCTGCTGCAACACCCTGTGTCTGCGTGGGTGTAGACGGGGTCGAAGAGGAGGAGGAAGATGAGGTGGTCATGGTGGAGGTGGATGAGGGTGACTGCAGGAGAGAAGATGGTGGTGATGCGACGACTGTTGCAGCGAGGGAGGTCTCCTGATGCGCTACTGCTGCCTCACGAGCTAAAGTCACATGGAGGAAAAGCTGATGTGCTCAAGGAAGCAGCTGTAGAGTGGCTGAGAAAGGCTCGAGGACAGCGTCGCTGTATTGTGTGAAAATATCGGTGTACTCAAGGCGAACTCCGAGCATGATCGTCCGAAGTGCCCACAGCTGTGTGCCTCCTGCGGTCCCCAGACGCGTGTAGATACGCATAGCGCGTCGCCAATAATCCGCTGCAAACTCCACAGGCCCCTGACGAAGCAAATGAAAGGCACGAATGTGTGACGCACGAGTGGCGTGCATCTCTGCGGCCAACAGGGATAACGCCACATCCCAGCCTCCACGGGGATCGGCGCCGGTGCCTGTGCCAGCCTCGCCAAGAAAGGGGCGGAAGTCGACGATAGTCTCGCGAGGCATGGCGTAGAGAAGTGTGCGCATGGCCCAGGCTGCTGTCAGTGCCTGTGCTGGGTCTGTGGACTGGTACGGGTTGTGGTAGTAAGGCCACACTCCCTCAGATGTAGCCCACACCTGAAAGAGGATCTCCCAGCAGCCGAAACCATCCTTGCTGATGTACCATGGAGGTGGTGCCTGAAAGGTCTTAGGTTGCCGCTCCGTGGGGAGAGCAAGCGCAGGCTGAGGAGGACAAGAGATGGGAAAAACTCCTGGGAGAGGGAGATCTCCAGGGTAGTCAGGTGATGATCGTATCGGGGTAACCGGTGGAGGTCGGGTACCCGTGTGCAGCTGACGGAGGCACTCTTGGAGAACTCGAATCTCGTGCTCCTGGGAATCATCCGTGATGCCTGGCATGAATGGCTCATCATGTAGTGGCTCATCATCAAGGAGGTCAGCAGGTGGTGGGTCATGTGGAGTGCCTATCACGGGTGCCTGGACCGAATGTTGGGTAGAGACCGCAACTCCGGCACCTCCCTCAGAAATCCGCGGAGGGGCCGTGGACTGAGCGCGCAGAAGCTCAATCAGCGTGCGGATAGCGTCAGTCTGCTCTCTCTGGAGATGACGCATCTCATTCTGCTGGCTGCGCAGGTCCTCAATGGCTTGCGAGCGTGGACTCAGTACGCCAGACGAGGAGGAGGAGGGATCTCCCGGTCCCTTCTCCTTGCTGTCGGACAGGCTCATGTCGGCGCTCAGTATGGGGCGACGGATGAAGTTTGTCAGATTTAAAAAGCGTTAGCGTTTCTTGAGGAGTAGTACACTGGCAACTTCTGACTTTCCAGCCAAAACTTTGACTAAGTATGGTGCTGACATGAGCAGATGGTTGTTGACGTCACCATGCAAAATTGCTGATGTCGGCTTGTCTCCTTCATTTTTTTTTCTTTGCAAATCTGCGCGTGCGTGCAGCCGCTCAGCGGTGGCCGCGCGGACGCTGCACAGAAGCTGCGTAGCAGCTTCCGCCCAGTTGCTGCTACAGCTGCCCTGTCAGCTGCAGCAGCAGTTGTGTAGCTGCGGATGCACCGGTGGCAGCAACGGCTGCATTGCTGCTGCTGCTGCTACTGTTGCTGCGCGCTGCGGCTGCTGCTCGCTGCCATCGCAGCCCGCTGCTCCTGCTACCGCTGCCGTGCTACTGCTGCTGCCGCTGCCGTGCTGCTGCTGCTGCTACTACACCAGCTGCTCTGTTGTTGCCGCCGCGGCTGCCGCTGCTGCTGCTGCGTTGCTGTTACCGCCGCCGCTGCTGCTGCTGCTGCTACTGCGTTGCTGCTACAGCCGCTGCTGTTGCGGCCACTACTGCTGCGCTGTTGCTGCCGCTACCTCTACTCCTGCTGCTCTGCTGCTGCGGCTGTGAGAGGGGCGGCTACACTCACTGCAGCCGCCACGCACCTCGCGTGGCGGTGTACAACGTTGTTACTACCTCTGCTGTTGCGATCTCACGTGGTGGATGAGGCTGCGTAGACGGCGACCGGCTGTCTCTAACAGGCCTCAAGAACTCTACTGTAGCGGTGACTCACACTGCTGCTGCTCTGTAGCGTCTCTACTGTGCAGCTTAGTGAGAACTGTCTCACTGCTCTGATACCATGAGAAAATGCGTGGAAGCTTCCTAGCAACGCAGCCGCTGACAAGGCGTTAGTGCCTGATCAGACGGTGTCGACGGTCACAGGTCGTGCACACTACGGCACGGGTTTCGCGAGGAGTCACAAGGCAAAGTGTCAGAATGCTTCAATATAGCATATGCAGAGAGTAATGACAAATGACAGGTGCAAGGCATAAGTACCTGCCGTGGCGCACGGCGGGTGTCGCACGCGGCAGTCCAAGAGCTGTCCTAAAACAGGCGCAAAACCACTGTTTTGGCCGTAACTCTGTGCACACATGTCAGAATGCTACACCGTGTGAACCTAGACGTGCAAAGTCAAAATACGGACGCTACGACTAGTCACATGCATGCATCCATTGACAGACAATGAGCATACAATGCAAAAACATGCAAATAAGCCTCATGGCCAGTCTGCCGAAAGACGCCTGCAAGATGTAGAAGACACAGCAGAGAGTCCCGGTGACATCTGGGGCTCTGGTGCAGTGGTCGGCTAGCTCCAAGCTGGTAGTCTGCCACCTGTCGTCGTGCCGGTGTCACCAGGGCCGCCCGCCTTAGGGATCTGCACGAGTATGGACACGGCCGAGTGGTGAGAGTAAACTGTACAGGAACGGCACAAAGCATAACAGTTGTGCCCTCACACCTGGAGCTCATGACTATTTGTGCATGGGCCTGCATGCCCTAGATCAATTCTATGACCTACTCACACATTACCAACACATTCAAGCCACTTGGTACGAATTGTGGTGTTGAACTTCTAGAGGTTCCGACATTTTTTACGATTTCTCGAAAGGGTCGAAAGTGAGAGACAGCTCCTAGCACTGCTGTCGCTAGCGTGGCAACGCAAGCCAGCTAGCTAACTCAGTAGCACACACAAGTGGAGGTGAGAACAGCAAGGGGTTGGCTAGGGACACAAATACAAGTGTCAGAAGCTGGAAATGTTGAAATGTGCAGAGAGAGTTAACAACTGAGGTCTGGACCACCTAAATAGTGCCACGGACCTAGTGGATGCACACACACACACGGCGCACAATGCTCTTTTCTAGTCAGGACAAAATAGTGGCACAAACATAGTTTTGGTCATAATTCCCTGCAGACACGTCAGAACGACGAGCCGTTTGAACCAGAACGGCCACGTCGACAAGATCCACATCTTGATAGCCTGCATGGCTACGTGCTGTGACACAACACGAGTCCAAAAAATGCAGAAGTCTTCTGGGTGCCCGTCACCGCCGGCAGTCAGCCTTCTGCCACCGTCGCCCGTCTCAGGGATGTGCACGTGAATGGACATGAGCCGAGGGGTCACCGTAAGCTGTGTACGACACACACAACAACACTCCCCCATGACCAGAGGGCGAACACGTCCATGCACATGCAGACACTCACGCTGTACAGAGTAGGAAGCACACAGCCGCTGCAGGCAGTACGCACAACACATGCAGGGTGGCACATGAGGACTCAACCTGCAACAGGGGTGGGGCAGAGTCCAACGGAACGAGTGGCCGCATGTAACTTCGAAGAATCTAGAGCCTTGGTCAGAAAATCAGCGCACTGCCTGTCAGTGCTCACGTGGATGACTCGGATCTCACCACGATCAACCAGGTCACGCACGAAGTGGTGCTCGACATTGATGTGCTTTGTGCGTGCATGGAACACACCTGAGTTCTTGGCGATGGCCTCCGCGCTCATGTTGTCACACTGGAGAACCACGGGGGGAATGGACTGACGCAGTTCACGCAATAGACGGACGAGCCAGACACATTCCGCTACACTGGCGCCTAGGGCAACATATTCTGCCTCAGCAGTACTGTGTGCGATGCAGCCCTGCTTCCCACTTTGCCAGGACACTGTAGTTCCTCCAATGAGGAAGATGTAGCCGGTGCGGCTTTTGCCATCTGGACTCCACACCCAGTCACTATCTGTGTACCCATCAAGCACGACGGACACTTGCTCGTGAAAGCACAGGCCGAAGCGCGCGGTGGACAAAATGTAGCGCACACACCGGACTGCGGCCTCCAGTGTTCGCTGGCACGGAGCCTGCGAGAACTGGGCGAGCAGGTTTACAATGAAGGCAATGTCGGGCCGTGTCGTAATGGCCAAGTACATGAGCAAGCCGTTGACTCGTAGGTATAGGGTCACATCAACTGGCTCCCCCAGGTCCGCTGGGTCATCCACCTTCAGGACGGCCTGCCCCTCAGGGGTCATGGGCGTGGAGGCCGTGCGGACGGCAGCAAGGAGGTTGGCAAAGCGCTCCCCCACAGTCTCTGTGTAGCGTCCCTCATGGACATGGAGTGTGCAACGAACACGGTCGCGCACGATCTCCATCCCCAAGAAAACAGAGGCCTCACCAAGATCTTTTCATCTTGTAGGCTGAGGAGAGAACGGCCTTGGCAGCGTTCACTGCTCCCAGGTCGGGCGAGGCAATCAAGAGATCGTCCACGTAGACGAGGATGGCAGCGAGCGGTGCTGGGGACTGTACGACGAACAGGGATGGGTCAGCATCACTCTGAACGTACGGAGCGTGTCTCAGCGTGCTGGTGATCTCCAGGTTCCAGCAGCGCGGTGACTGCTTCAGGCCGTACACGGCCTTCCGTAGCCGGTACATGCGACCAGTACCATCCTCAAAGCCGGGTGGCTGGACCATGTAGATCTCCTCCTCAAGATCCCGGTTTAGGAAGGCGTTGTTGACATCCATCTAATGAAGTTCCCAGTCGTGCTCAGCCACCTGGCTCAACAGCGTGAGTGTGGTCGTCATCCGCCCAACAGGGGCAA
Source organism: Penium margaritaceum (assembly GCA_023375785.1). Classification (NCBI taxonomy): domain Eukaryota; kingdom Viridiplantae; phylum Streptophyta; class Zygnematophyceae; order Desmidiales; family Peniaceae; genus Penium; species Penium margaritaceum. Next base: position 587,512 of record SZWC01000038.1, on the reverse strand, counting down.
AGGTCTCGGTGTAGTCCATGCCAGGGACCTAAGAAAAACCCTTTGTTGTCAGGCGCGCTTTGTAGTGCTCCACAGTGTCGTCTGGCTTAAGCTTCTTGCGTAGAACCCACTTGGCCTTGATGGCCTTGCGGTTCTTTGGCAAGTCCACCAGCTCAAAGGCGCCGTGCTCGCGGATGGCATCAAGCTCAGCCTGGCAGGCAGTGCGCCACTACTCAGCATCAGGGGCCGACAAGGCCTCAGGCAGACTGGTCGGATCGGAAGCCAACACTGGTGCACTCCGTGTAGCCAGTGCACATGCTGCAGAGGGAGGGTCGACCGTCACCACGGATTCAGCGGCGTCACGAGCAAGCCGCGCTCATGAGCAAGTAGTGCTGCACTAGTGGCACAGCCAGGGTGAACCTCAGCAAGGTTGTGCGCACTCAGGTCGAGGACTTTTGTGACCGGGTCACCACTGATGACGCTGTGCGTGGGGCGCGGGCGGAGACGTCCGTCGGGTGCCCGTGTGTAGGGGTCCGACGGGGCAGGAGCAGTGGGCGCTGCTGGCTCACATGCCGGTGTGGACCGCACGGCAGGCGTGCCACTCGAGGCTGGCGTGGCATCAACGGCTGGGGTCAGGCCCTCTACAGACGCAGGCGCGTCTGTGGCCGGAGATAGGGACAGCTCAGCGCCAGACACAGATGCGGACGCAGGGTCAGACTGAGCCTCAGACGCGGAAGCACACGCAGGGTCAGACTCAGTCTCAGACGCGGAAGCAGGCGCACGATCAGGCAGAGCCGTAGACGCGGAGGCAGACTCGGACGCAGACTCGGACACGGGCAAGAGCGGAGAGTCGGGGGCAGAGGAGCGAGCCACAGACGGGGCGGGGCTGGGGGTGCCGGTGGGCACAACTGCTAGGGACAGCCCCGGGGGTGCCGGCGACGGACTGACCGCACTGGACGGGGGTACTGTGCCAATCGGACCAGGAACCTCCCCCACACAGCGGGGACCGGAACACCCAGGGGCATGAGCAGCATGTAGAGTGTGGATGCGAGCAAGGTCGCGGAAGGCAAGATGCTTGAAGAAGAGAGCGTCACAAGACTCCACGATGCGGCGGCGCTCGGAGTCCCAGAATCGCCAGGCCTTTGACCGCGGGGTGATGCCAACGAAGGCGCAGAGGCTGCCCCGCGGAGAGAGCTTGCTCCCCTGCTGCTCCGGCGTGAACCAGACGCAGGCAAGGGAGACCCAGACACGGGCCACGCGCAGATCCGCTCGACGACCATACCACAACTCGTAGGGCGTGCGGTGACCTGGGAGGGGACCGTTGGGAATGCGGTTCCAGACCCAGGTCATGTAGGCCATGCCCTCAAAGACAAAGGCCTCAGGCATGGCACTGTCGGTGCGCGTGGCGTGGACCGCATCCTCCATGGTGCGGTTCCACCGCTCGGAGACACCGTTCTGCTGCGGGGTGGCGGGGGCAGAGAGGTTGTGAAAGACACCAAGCTCGGTGAAGGAGCGTGCCATGTCGCCGAGGTACTCGCCGCCATGGTCTGAGCGAAAGGTCTGAAGGCGGTGGGGAGACTGGCGTTCGGCCATGACCAGCCAAATGCGGACCGCAATGGCTGTATCGCTCTTCTGACGCAGGCTGTAGACCCAGCGCATGCGCGTGAAGTCATCAGTCAACGTCAGGACGTAGCGACCACGGTCTTCCTGAAACTCGACAGGGAGCAGACCCATGAGGTCGGAGTGGACGAGCTCCAGGGGCCGACGAGCCCTGGAGACAGACACAGGATAAGTGGACCGGTGCATTTTTCCCTCAGCACAGGCTAGACAGTCGGTCGTGGGCGGCACCTCGAAGGACGCTGCATCAAGACCGAGAGCACGCTGAGTGCGGATCAGCCTATCGACAGCCCCCAGGTGCACGTGACAAAGACGTCAATGTAGGAGGCGTTGGTGTTCGGGGGACAGAACACCAGCAACGAAAACACGGGCAGCGGAAGAGGGAGGTAAAGGGGGTGCACGTGCAGAGACCCACCAATGTGATACAGATCATCGACGACCGTCCCATTGAGGACTATCTCCTCGGTGTCGCGCACAAAGATGCGAGCATCGGCAGCCGTGTGCGTGACACCGAGGCCCATCTTGGTGCAAGCACGGACAGACAGCAGGCTGAATTCTAGATCAGGGACAAAAAGGACGTCCGAGATGTAGACGGGACCAGTTGGCCCAGTGAACTGCACAACCCCAACACCTTGGACAGGGACCTCATGGCCAGCTGCAGTGCAAACAGAGCGAACAGCGCCAACGGGATGCAAGACGAAAAAGGCGTCACGACGACACGTCATGTGATGGGTGGCACCAGAGTCCACGACCCATGTGGCATCTGTGACCCGTGTACAAGGGGCAACGTGGCACTTGGCGACGGAACAAGGCGCTGCAGCAGGTCGCTCGGCAGGCGACGCGGCAAGACGAGCAACGGAGCGGACATGAGACGCATGCAACTAAGACACGTCATCGGGTCCGTCACACGCACGCGGCTGGGCATGGGGACCACCACAGGCATCATCACGCAACGACANGACAGGGACCTCATGGCCAGCTGCAGTGCAAACAGAGCGAACAGCGCCAACGGGATGCAAGACGAAAAAGGCGTCACGACGACACGTCATGTGATGGGTGGCACCAGAGTCCACGACCCATGTGGCATCTGTGACCCGTGTACAAGGGGCAACGTGGCACTTGGCGACGGAACAAGGCGCTGCAGCAGGTCGCTCGGCAGGCGACGCGGCAAGACGAGCAACGGAGCGGACATGAGACGCATGCAACTAAGACACGTCATCGGGTCCGTCACACGCACGCGGCTGGGCATGGGGACCACCACAGGCATCATCACGCAATGACACAGACAGTCCACAGGCAGTAGGACCCCTCGACTCAGTCAACTCACTCGCAACTCCCTGAGATGAGCGTAGGGCTAGAAGCTGGTGAAGCTCGGCGATCGTCCTGTCGCGTTTGGCAAGCGCCTGGTCGCGAGGATCCGCAGAGGAGCCTGCTGTGGCAACGGACTCCTCTGGGACGGCTGCGGTAGTGGCGGCCGAGCGGGCGGTCGCACCGAACGTCTGCCGCATGCGCGCCTCGTGCGCCTACTGCAGCCCACGGGTGACCTTGGCCCAATCCACTGGGCGTCTTGTCAGGCGAGTACAGTGGGGATAGCGATGGTCACCACTGCAGTTGAAGCACACGAGGCGGCGTCCCGTTGTGCTGCCAGAGCCGCTGCTGCTGCCGCTGCTGCTACTGCTGCTCCCGTCGCTACTGTTGCGGCTGACACTGCCAGTGCTGGTGCTGCTGCTGGTCCCGTTGCTGGAACCACCACCTGACGCTCTGCGGCCCTTCTTCCCCTAAGCTGGAGCCGCCGTTTCTGTAGACGGCGGGGAGGGAGACGCGGCGGCAACTACAGCTGAAGCGGTGCTACGGCGAGCGCGGTTCGCGGCGTCCATGCCTGCGACATCCAGAAATTCGAGAGTGGCCCAGCAAAGCAGGGTCCCGTCGCTCGCCATGTCGCAAGCAGCGTCTGGTCGAAGTTGCTGAAGACGCGCGCGTAGTCGGGGTGGATGCCGTAGAGGATAATCTGAAGGGCGGAGTATTGCGCAGGAGCATCGTCCCCAAGATCCTCGTACAGCTGGATCGCCCGGCGCCAGCAGTCGGCTGCAGACTCTTGAGCAGTCTGGCAGAGGGAGTTGAAGTCGGCGAGGCGCTGGGATGTCAAAGCCAAGGTGGAGCCCTCAAACAGAGTGACGGCCAGTGCCCACGCCGCGCAAGGATCAGCTCCTAAGCCGGTCAGCGAATCGCTAAGGAACCGACTGAAGTCCTTGGTGAAGTCCGGTGCGGCCTTCATCAAGCCGGAAGCTGCGCGGACTGCCATGTGTGTCTGAGCGGGGTCAGACGCTTGATATGGTACGAGGTAGTAGGGGAGGACTCCCTCGCTCATGGCCCACATGCGAAAGCGCAGCTCTCAGGACTTGAAGTTGTTCCCAGTCTGGAAGACGGGCGGGTCTGACTCAAACCACTTGGGTGGCTTGACCGTCGGCAGGGCAACGGCCGAAGCCACTGCGGGGCCAGGCATCAAGGAGGCAATTCCCTTACCCAGGCGGGCCCGCAGACCCAGCTCCTCAAAGCTTAGTGGGCGACGAGATGAGCTCGGGTCAGCGTTAATGCTGGAGTTGGTACCCTGGAGGGCTGCATTGGCCTCACGCGCTCTGCGACGCACCTCCAGGCAAATGAGGCGTGGTCAGAGCACCTCTTGTTCTCCTCGCCGAAGTCAGAGAGGTTCTCCGCGACTTCATCAGCATTACTGCCGTGGGCAAGGTGGTCCTCGCTCGGGTCAGTCGACGGATGCTACTGCTGCTGCTGGGACAGCAACCCCCTCACCATATCCTGTAGTTCGGCAACCTGCCTCGTCAAGGTATCGCGGCTCTCCGCCTGTAGGTCCGCCAGCGCACGCACTTGGCGCGCCAATGTCGTCAGGCTCAGCGACCGCTGCTGCTGCTGCTGCAACGGTGGCTGCTGGTGTTGTGACGGTGGCTGGTGCTGTCGCTGCTGCTAGTGCTGCAACGGTGGCTGCTGGTGTTGTGGCGGTGGCTGCTGCTATCGCTGTTGCTGCTGCTGCTACTGTTGCTGCAGTGGCTGTTGCTGCTGTAGTGGGGGCTGTTGCTACTGCTGCTGCTGCTGCTACGACTGCTGTTGCTGCCGCTGTGGTGATGATGGCGGTGGTCGACGTTGACCGCTGAGGGCGCTGGCCTCGGCAGCTGCGTTGGTAGCCATACTGGAGGAGGTTTGCTTCGGCATGGCGACCTGTTTCCTCCCCTGTTTTCCCCTCCGCGGAAGTTCTCCGCGGAGCGTCTCCACGGAACCTCCCCTCCGCGGAATATCCTCCCCGTGGAACTCCTCCGCGGAACGTCTCCGCAGATACCTTCCGCGGTGAGGTTCACCGCGGATTACCGCGGATTACCATGGATTACCGCGGATTACCATGGAGTACCGCGGTTTACTGCGCTTTCGCCGCCGACTACCGCGGTCAGGTCAAACGCCGCGGGGGTTCCGCAGTCAGGTGCGGAATGTCGGTCGTGCCGATGTAGAATGCGGCGGGATGCCGTGAGCTGCTGGGGTTCTGCGTTCAGCACGTTCCGCACCCGTCGCGGAGCGATAGCGTTCTGAACGCCGAGGGTGTGCCGCGGACTTACGACCGCGGAGCTGAGGCAAGGGGCACCGTTGTGTTCCGGAACGGCCGCGGAAGTGCTGTGGCGGAGATGCGTGGATTCGCGGAACACCGCGGTTCTGTAGTGGCGACGTCGCCGCGAGGTAACGAATTCGGAACACCGAGTGCCTCCGCGGAACTGGACGCGTGTTCCGACGCGGTCGCACGGCTGCCGCACCCGTCGCGGAGGCCTTGTCATTGCGGAGCACCACAGAACGACCGCGGAACGACCGCGGAACGACCGCAGTTGTTAAAAAACGGTCGAAGTGGTGGTGGGCCCTCCCAGGACCTCCCGCCGAGACCGTGGGCACTACTACTGCTGCTACTCAAGGCAATGGCTGCGGTTGCTCACGACTTCTGCGGCTGCTACGTCTCTGCCGCGCAGCTATGCGAGAACTTGGCTCACTGCTCGGATACCATGAGAGACAGCTCCTAGCACTGCTGTCGCTAGCGTGGCAACGCAAGCCAGCTAGCTAAATCACTAGCACACACAGGTGGAGGTGAGAACAGCAAGGGGTTGGCTAGGGACACAAACACAAGTGTCAGAAGCTGCAAATGTTGAAATGTGCAGAGAGAGTTAACAACTGAGGTCTGGACCGCCTAAATAGTGCCACGGACCTAGTGGATGCACACACACACACACACACACACACGGCGCACAACGGCGCTATTTTCTAGTCAGGACAAAACAGTGGCACAAACACGGTTTTGGTCATTATTCCGTGCACACACGTCAGAACGACAAGCCGTTTGAACCAGGACGGCCACGTCGACGAGATCTACGTCCTGATAGGCTGCACGCCTACGTGCTGTGACACAGCACGAGTCTAAAAAATGCGGAAGTCTTCTGGGTGCCCGTCACCGCCGGCAGTCAGCCTTCTGCCACTGTCGCCAGTCTGAGGGATGTGCACGTGAATGGACATGAGTCGAGGGGTCACCGTAAGCTGTGTACGACACACACAACAAAAGAAAGAAGTGTCACGAAATGCATCTATGTTTGAATGTTGTTTGGTTGACTTCTTACCGATGCTAGACCTCTTCTAATCTGTGCCCCGATTTTTGGAATCCCCACTACTTCTTCTTAGAGGTGCATGAAGCGACCACTGGCAACGAGAAGCTGCACATGTTGCGCGGCTTGATTCTCGAGTACTCACTGTGGTGTGTGTTATAATATGTATGCGCTTGACATGTTCGACATTTGTCATTGAAGTACAATCACTGCAAAACAAATACTTGTCATCCGCCATGATTGTTTTGCTCCACATATCATTCCTGTAAGCAATCCAGTTTTTTTGGCGTACAAATTTAGAGGATTATCTCTCTATTGCCCCAGTTATGCTTTGTACGGAATTGTTTCTAGAATGCCGAATTGAGAGAATTTTTTTTTATGTTTTGCACCCAATTTCAAAGATTGAAAAAAATGATTTCCCCCACTTAGAGGAGATACCTAGTGATAAGAAAAATGTTTTAGCCGGTCTAGGCATTATGCAAGATATGGTGTGTTCCTGAAACTTGCCGACCATTTGGGGTAGATTGAAAACAGTTTGGCCAGAATGGGGGTGACTAGAAGATTGGCGATAACATGCGATTTTGGTGAGAGTGACGAAGGAAAGATGTTTCCCCCCCCCCCCCCCCCTCCCTACCTGCGACCCACTATGTACGGAGACACCAGGTACGGTTTGTAAAGTTGTCGTGTTTGAGGTTGATCGTTCTGATCCGACGAGGATCCACTTGGAGCTCCGCATCGACTGCATATTGATATTTTCCAGCGCGGTGCTATCTTGCCTTGGTTCGCTGGTAGATCCATGGTGATTCTGCGGTGTCTCGTTCACCTGTCTACATTGAGGTGTAGATGGTTGCATAGAGTAATGGGTTCTGGACCTGTTCCCAACTGCAGAACAAAATCTGGAGGGCTACTTGTCCCGAATGTGAACAATGTAACAGCTTTCAAGAGCTTCGATCGCAGATCGATCGGCACTGTGGAGATCCAGATGCGTTGTGGCATCACCAGTCGTGCGCTTCGAAAGAGAACGAGGTATCTTTCTCTTGGTTGCAACGTATGATGGTGGAATGGTGCTGGTTCGAGAGCTATTCACGAAGCACTGTTGCTTGATTGTCTACTGCTGAAGTTCACGAGCAAGCGAGTATTAGCGTCGCATGAGTGAAGAGAGTGTTTTCATCTAAACAAGAACAATTGTTGACAATGAAAAAAATCCGGCTTGCTTGCGTTGTGAACAGAAAAAGCTGGCGTTGGGAATGGGTGAACCCTTTGTCCACCTCGTCATTTCAACGTTGCCAGTCCTCCATCGGCGCAGTGTCGGGTCGATTTTCGTATTCTGACATTGAGCACCAAGTGATGAAAGGCTGCAGGATCGCCGCCGTTTTCTAGGTTCGATCGTCGATTGTACCCCACGCAGTAGTTCACACAATTGAAAATGTCTGACCTCATCTGCAAACGACCATCGGAGCAAGAATAGAAACCAACCTTTGGAATCCTCTTCAGAGAGGAAAATCGATATCGTCGATGAACAATGCGTCCCATGGAGACAGGCAATACGTTTTCAGACATTCCAAACCATGGCAAAGTTAGTTCGGCCAACAACTGTTCAGCCAAAACTTCGATCGTACCATGCAAGACTCTGGGCTTCATTTCTCCAAATCGACAAACACCCTGCAACCCGGCGATTGGTGAGGTGAGAATAACCCGCAAACTGCGACAAGAAAGAGCCTCGTTTGGCAAGAACAACTCTTGAAGATCGACCTCCAACTAGCAGCGACCGTATTCCATACCAGAATTGCACAACCTGTCTGGATTCGGCAAAACGATGAACAAATGACATACCATCGACAAGTGCCTACATAAGTACACAATAAAACTGGTGATGGAAAACGTCTACCTCTTCAGTCATGGAAGGATTGAAAAAGAGCAAAAAAGTAATGATCCATATAAAATATGAAAATTATACTGTAATGAAAATTTCAATGAATTCTTTTCATGAGATAGATAAGTTATTAGAAAAGGCATAAAAGACTTAAAACATAACATACATTCGAGAAGAATTTGATTGGAAAAAAATTCCTATGTTTGACTACATCACATTTGATTAAGCTTTCATTGAAATGATGACATGTCGTCACATTTTTAAAATAAAAATACATGATCGTGGTCAAGGAAAAGGAAAAGAACTCTAACAATACTAAAAAATTTAAAAAAAGCGCTTAGACAAATTTGCAACATAACGGCATGAAAAACTCTTTGTGGGATAAAATGACATTAAAATTTTTAATATGAAAACAAATTGTAGTTTAAATCATCAAGCACAAAGGAAAAAAACTAATCCCAAGATTTTGTTAAATATCGCAAGCCCACTTTAGATATGATAATTACGTGTATCATAAGAGAAGAATAGTACATCAATATGCTTGTGTTCTGTGTTGATTCTGTGAGAAAGATAGTAAGGGCTAGGACCCTTCCAGGTAGGATCTTTGGGTGATCAGCAACGCAGCTTCTACAATAACAAGGCAAGGGTTGGGAAATCCGAACTGATATCTTGATTGATACAAAGCACAAGCATGGTACATGAAAAGCTATGCACACTAGGCTAACACAACTCCTGACCCACAGAGGGGCAACACCTTGCTAGGCCTTGTAGGCCGTCATACCAAGGGTCTTGGTGTAGTCTCCAGATTGACTAGCCTCTAGGTTAGCCTCCACCCAGGCTAGCGAGCCATGCCAGGCTTATAAGGGCCTTGGAGGGATCTCCAACAAAGTCTTGGTAAGGGCTCTAGAGTCAGAGGCTCAAGCAAACTGAGTGCTTGCAGAATGTTGAGATGATAAGATAGATCTGAAATGAGAGGAGCTTCCCCTTACATACCTGTGGACTTGGCAAGTTAACCACTTGAAGGAGAATCTTCCTTCAAGTGGTTCACGTCTGCTACCTCTTGGGGAAGCTTCCTTCCTAGCAAAGCTTCCTATAGGTCAGAGTTGTTACAGGCATCCGTAAAGGTTCAAGGAGAAGCTTCCTCGTTGAGGAAGCTTCATCAGGTGTTTAGGTGACGCTTCCCCAGAAGGTTGCTTGATCTGTAGGATTTTCTCTAACGGCCGTTCATCTTGCAATGCTATTGCATCAAATCTGTCTATCACAAGCCTCTTAAAGCTTATACTAGATTGGCCCATGCATGTAGAAGGCACTAGGCTCCATGCATGGTGATGGTGATGTAGTTTGGATCTCATGCCAAGGGTGCATGAGTCTTGCCCAGTCAATCAGAGGACTCCTTGATTAGAATAGATGTGCAGTGTTGTGTAGTACGTAGCTCCCCTCCCTGCTAGACCTAACTAGAGGCATGCCGAACCTCCTTACACATGCCTGAACACTATGTTACACACCAAGCCCTTTAGACTACTTCAGGGCTTGTTGCCCAAGTTTATCCCACTTGTACAGGAGAGAATTCCTGGTATATGTGGACCCGAGAATTCATCGTAAAAACCAAATATTTCCGTACATTGATTTGAATGTAGTGTCGCCTTCACCATATTAGAGATTGACACCTACAAAACAATCGCATATGTCAGCACTCCCCCTCGATTTGTGCATCGGTGGTTTGAACCTTAACACTCTTGCGTGCTCCCAAAAAATATCTCAAGTGACTCCTAAAACATTTTGTCTAGGAAATGGAGCTTAGTGTCCTCCTTCCTCAATTTGAAAACTTGAAAACTATGAATAGCAGCTTCTGCACCAAAGGAAGAATATTTTTTTCCTCTTGACTTGGTGTCAGGGTCACTTCCTTACCTATTTTAGGACTTCCAGCAAGAGATTCCTAGAACCTCTCATACCCAAAAATTTATGGGTGGCGTTTGGGCCACTCTAAACGATTCGCCCTTACTTCATGCAAAAGGAACTCACATGGTTCTTCATGGAGCTGAAGGTGTGCAGGTTGGTTTGACCCCTCGGGCTCCTTCTTTCACCCTTCCTACTCCTCTAGAGTGGGGAAATCTTTAAGAAAAAAAGATTCATGTGTTGTCTGTTCACGTTCCTCTCGCTGGAGGATTACAAAAGTCTCCCTGGACATTTTGAAGTTCGTCCTTGCCCTTTTCAGTTTCGAGGAGCTTGTTTGAAGCAGTAACAGCCGTTGTAATGTTCCTCTCCCATTGATAGACCCGTTTCAAGTCTTGCTGTCCGCGACTTGCCGACTGGAATATGTCGTTCTTGCTCAATTCGTCCGCATTGGTTGCTCACGTTTGTTTCTTGTGAATCTGGGGCGTGGCTTCTGATTCCACGAGTAAAGAGGAGGCCCCATTCTATCGCTATCTTTCAACAAGGTAGTTATCTTCTTCTCTTTGCCCCTCCCTTTTCCTTTTCCATTCTGATGACAACATCTTTCTCTCGTGAAATCGGCCATGCCGATCGCTATTCAGAAAGTGACTACCACAAGATCGCAAAGGAGGAAGGCTCAAAAACACGAGATCAAGGAGGTATCTCGCTCACCCTCCCCTTTCTTTCTTGTAAACTCGTCTATTTATTTTGCTACCGTATTCGCCATGCTACTTGCCGCTACTACAACTGATGGACGTCACAATCACACGCTGGCCTTGCTGAGTAAGCAGGCCCTCACCTCACTTCCCCTCTATTGCTAATGTCAGCAACAAGGGGCCAGCTTTACAAGCGAACGCGACATCCATGGTCACTTGCTTGCCCCTTCCTCGATGATTTATTTTTATTCTTTCTCCCAATGTTGCTCGCTTGTCCCTTGTTCTTGACTTTTAATGTTCCAACCTCGCAACCGCGCTAGTTGTGAGGGTTGCGCCAGCTTCTTTGGCTACTCTCTTGGAAGCCCTATGACCTGGCCTGGGGTGTTCCGATTGGCCAACTCCGCTAGCTACGCAAGCTGCGCCAAATTCTGTGGCTGCTTAACATTCTACAACTTGAATTCTATTTCTTTTTCTTCAGATTTCCTTTGGCTGATCGCGACCAGTTTTATGGTCAAAACCGGTTTTTGCACTTGAGTTTGGTTCTTTCTTTATCGGAATGATTTTTTCTCTGCTGGTGGATCCTCTTGTCAAAAATTGAACTTGTAGCTACCTTTCAAACTATAGTTCCTTCTTACCTAGAAAATCATGCTATAGTGCGGATGAAGGTGTCACAATAAGCTTGAGACCACCAAAAAAATCTTTTGTTTTGTTGGAGTAGGTTTTGTAAAATGCTTTACATAATCCCTTGGCCTATGATAGCCACAATGCTTTGAGGATCACGAATCTGCTGCCCGAGTTCCTGCTAGAATAAGAATAGTTCTATGGAAAGTGCCACCCACTTAGGGAATCGACCGATGCTTCAGTCTGTTATCTCCCGTGAAAGAAAAGTGTGTCCGGTTCTCAAAGAATATGGTGTCTCTACTTGTGATGATCCGATGGGAGTCCATGTCGTAGAACTACCACGCCTTCATGTTCAGGCTTTGGCTGAGGAAAACACCCCATTTTGATTTGTCCGCTATCTTCCGCCGGCGTTCCTTCGGGACATGGAGCAAGGCCATGCACCCAAAGGTGGGCAGCTTTGATTTGTCAGGTTTGTCATTGGGACATACCTAGAAGGGTGTCATGCTTGATAGCAAAACGTGTGGCACATAGTTGCGTACCTACACTGCTTGTCGTAGTGCAAATGGCCACCATGAGTTGTCGAGCTACGCACCAAGCAGCATCGACCTCAACGTCTCTTACATTGTGCGGTTTGCTCTACCTGCCACGCCATTTTGCTTCAGAGTGTATGGCATAGAGAACTCCTTAAAAATGCAAAGATTCTCTAGTTGAGTGGTAAACTTTGTGCTGGTGTACTCGCCAGAACCATTTGAGCGTTGAACCTATAGTTTCCTATTGTTTTGCCGTTCGGCCATCGCAAGTCACTTGAAGAAGCATGCTCGGGCTTTGTCTCTTGGTTGGAGTGGATGACTCTAGACCATCCTTGTGGCATCGTCAACAAAGAGCACAAAGTATCAATGTCCTCTGTAGACCGTGGCCGTTTGTAGAGGCCTACGTACATGTATGTGGACAAGCTTTAGCTTCTGGCTCATGTCGCACTTCGTGGCCAGAGGAAACATTTGTCGTAGTATTTTGGCATGCACACAATCTTCACAAGGTATTGATGCATCCTTGCTAATGCTTTCCTGGAGATAATGACCGTTGACTTGTTCGTTCTCGTGTTTATTTGTATTGTCCGGTTGCTAATGTGGCCAAGTCGTTTATGCCACAAAGAAAGGTGTGCGCCAATCAATTAGTGGATACTTGCTGTTGCTAAGGGTGTATTTGGCCCTATTGTTAGAGCTAGTTTTGCAGAGTCCAGCTCTATCATGCCGTGCGGAACAAGGCGACCTTCGGTAAAGGTCTCACCTTCATGGCTCTTCAAGTGAGAGGAGGTTCACCGCGATCTCAAGTATGTACGACATGTACCCAAACTTGACATGGACAATGTCGTACCCACTCATTGTCATCTTTCCGATCCATAGAATAGGCACTTGTTGCTTTTTTACAACTGTGACAAAGCCTTTTTTAGTAGGGTTCAAGCTCGTGGAGGCAGACCTTGTCATGGGTGATGTGTGAAGTGCACCCACTTTGAAGGTACCACACGTACGTGAAGCGAATCAGCACATCACGCTGCTTAGTTGATAGGTAAAAGACACACCCTGTATAGTCAAATGGCTTCACTTTGCCTCCATCATGCTTCTTGGCCCCTTTGTTCTCGCCTTTTTTTGGCTTCTTCCCCTTATAGCCAGCGGCCTTCTTCTCCCCCTTACCTCCTGATTTGTTTTCTTTGTAACATTGTTCTCGCCTTGCTTGTTCCTCATCCCACATTCTTTTCTTGGACTCCCACTTCATGTGGCCAAACGTTTTGCAACAATGGCGCTCAACTGTAGGTCGTGACCGTAAATTCTGGTTGCGTTCACTACAAATGATAGCGTTTAGGCTAGAGAGGGTGGAGGATTTGGTTGGCGCGGAGTTCCTTCTTGACTGGCTGTTCCGCGAGGGCTGAGTTGTGCACACGACAGTGCTCACACCCTGGTAAGTCGCATTGCCAAGGATTGTTTCCTTCTCTCTGGTCAACTGTTGGTAACGTTGCTATGTCAAAAGCGTCTTGCAAACGTATGCTTGTTTGAGTTATGCTTCATGCTTAAACTTGAGTACTTTCCTGACGTCGCCCTAATCCCCATTCAGTTCGTTGAGAAGGAAGGTCACAAATACAAGCTCTGACTCAGGAGCAATTTTTCCAATGAGCTCATCGCAAAGTGACATCACCTTGTTGATGTAGGATTTTGATGTTTTTGAAGCCATTTAGGTTGATGTGCGATAGTTCCGTCAAGAGGTGAGATTTGAAGGTTGAGTCACGACACATGCAGGTCCGTAGCGGGTAGACCCAAGCTTGGCAAGCTTGCTCATTAGACTCCTTGTACATCCGTATGGCTTGTTGTATCCAAGGAGGTAGATGGTAATCGAGAACCATGAAAGCAGGTTTGGTGAAGTAGTAGTACTCAACCACCACGCTAAACAGCGATCGTGGGGGCGGAGGCATGTAGTAGCCGTTCTAGAACTTCCATATGCCGTGTATCTGAGTCGCTTGTTTGAACTTGTGCGCCCAGTGCGAGACGTTCTTGCAATCAAATTTGTTAACCTTGACCTTGTGCAAATGTAGTGAGGGAGCTACTTAAAGCACACCATCCTTCAGGCCTTGGTATGCCTTGCGTTGTGCTGCTGAATATGGGAGCAGCACAAAGCGTTGTGCCATCGGTTGCGGCTCATGTGGTTGTATTGCTGCCCCTGTATGAACTGTTGCTGGTTATGCGGCAAAGGGTTGTAGTCCTACAGCTTGGTGCATCTCCTGATAATGTGCCCTGGGTGGGATCATTAGAGCAAATTGTGGCTGTTGAGCCACAAACGGTTGTGGCATGCCTCGTTGACGTGGTGCAGCCAACTGCATCGACGGAGACATGGTTGGATGCATGATTGAAGGAGAGCTGAATTGAGGTAGATGTGTAAACGATCCTTGTGAGCCTTCTTGCCAATGCATGTGTTGTTGTTGTTGCTACTGGTGTTGAAGCTCCTACTATTGAAGCTGATTTTGTTCAGCCCATGTTGGTTGCTGCTAAGCATGTGCAATTTTGGCTACTTGAGCTGCATTTGACTATTGTAATTGTTACATCTCCGATTCTTGATCTACATGGGTAAGCTGCTCCTATTGACGTAGGAGCTCTCTAGTGATAATTTGCTACCTGAGTGCCACCTTCTCTTCCTCCATTGCTCGACGTGCTATGGCTTCTTGTTGGGCCATGCGTTGCACCTCATCAGCAAAGCATCACGCCTATGCAGCTTGGCATTGTGCGTTGCCTGCAACATGGTGCCCATGCTCTTGGCCCGTGCACATGCCATGAAAAACTCATTTTTCATTAAGTGCAGGAGAAACTGACTCAATGTTCTCCTCTTCCATGTTGCTAGTGCTTCTGTGCAAGTGGAACGCCGCTCACGCGTGTGAGGGGTGTCACCTCTGCCTCTGGCTTTACACTTGTACAGGACTGGTGGAGAGCGTCTCCACCACCAACGCAGTTTTCTAGTACTACTACTACAAACTACTAAGAGCACCACCTAATGCTTTGATACAATGTTGATTTCTTAAGACCAACAGCAAGGGCTAGGACCCTTGTTGGTAGGATCTTTGGGTGATGAACAGTGTAGCTTGTATAATAGTAAGGCAAGGGTCGCAAATTCTGCACTTAAATCTTGATTGATTGATACATGAAAAGCTAGGCACACTAGGCTAAAACAACTACTGGCCCAAGGAGGGGCAACACCTTCCTAGGCGTTGTAGGCCTTCATAGCAAAGGTCTTGGTGAAGTCTCCATGTTGACTAGCCTCTAGGGTAGCCTCTACCTAGGCTGGCAGGCCTTGCCTAACTTATGCGGGCGTTGGAGGGATCTTCAACAGAGTCTTGGTCAGGGCTCCAAAGTTAGAGGCTTGAGCAGACTCAGTGCTTACAAAATGTTTAGATGATAAGATAGATCTGAACTGAGAGGAGCTTCCCCTCTTATACCTGTGGACTTGGCAAGTTGACCACCTGAAGGAGAAGCTCTCTTTCGGTGGTTCAGGTCTGCTGCCTCTTGGGGAAGCTTTCTTCTAGGCGAAGCTTCCTGTAGCTCAGAATTGTTATAGGCATCCTTGTAGGTTCAAGGAGAAGCTTCCTCCTTGAGGAAGCTTCATCAGGTGTTCAAGTGTAGCTTCCCCAAGAAGTTACTTTATTTGCATGCTTTTCTCTGACAACCGTTCATCTTCCCATGCAATTGCATCAGATTGGCCCATGCAGGTACAAGGGACCAAGACCCATACATGGTGATGTTGATGAAATGTGGATCTCATGGCAAGGGTGCATGAGTCTTACCCAGTAAGTCAGAGGTCTCCTTTACTAGAATACATGTGTAGTGTTGTGAAGTAGGTAGCTCCCCTCCCTGTTAGATCTAACTAGAGGCATGCGTAACCCCCTTGCGCATGCCAGCACATAACATTACACACCAAGCCTTTTAGACTACTTCAATGCTGGTTGCGAGAATTCATCTCGCCTATACAATTGAGAGTTCCTTGTAGACTTGGACTCATGAATTCATCGTAAAAACAGTAGCTTTCCTTAGAGTGCTCCAAAAGCAATGTTGTCTTCACCATATCGGAGCTTGACACCAGCGTGATACGTTTATCTCACAACATTGTTTTCACTTTAATCAAAAACAAAGAAAGAAATATGTTTTCCCTTGTTTTTTTGTTTCAAGATACTTACGTATTGTGATTTCAAGGGCATGTAAGTGGAAAAAGAAGCAAAAGCATCTAAATCAACAACTAACATATCAACATTCATATCATTCATCTTAACAAATCCATGATTTGAAAACTGCACAAAAGGAGAGGAATGACTTCTGATACCCCAACCTTACATGCCTTTTCTAAGACAAAGAAGAAGTTAGATCGAATGTGTCAGTTATGGCAGCTTCACTAGTGTATTGACTTTTGTTATATGTGGTGTCTTCATAAGAGACTTGTAACTAAGTAAATCAACTCAAAAACACTTTTGTTTTACTACAAAAATGGATTTTAGTGAATCATGAAACATGGTGTATCAGAATTTGGCACAACAAAAAAGTGGCAAACTGGAAATTAACTGAAGTAAATTTTCTTGGAGTTTGCAAACACGTGAAAAACAACACATCAAACAATCTTGTTGTATCCTAAAAACCCCTCAATCAACAATTCTTGCAAACTTTGGGCACATTATAGCTATCCACGTGTCATTTAAATGAATTTTGTATGACATGAAAAAAGGAATATGTTTTTGACTTGTTCCAAGTGTTAATACGAGACCATAAATGACAAAATGCATAAGCTATTGTATTCTTCTTCATTCACCTACCATTTCTTTGATAGAGAAAGTGGTTTCTTCTTTTTTGATTGCTTTTCCTCTTCTCTTTCCTTCAAAATAAACATAATAGAAGAGAACAAGAAAAATCAATTTCTTATAATAATGAGGTACATTAGCCACATGACAATGTTGACGTTTTGAAACATAAAAAACAAGGTTTTTTCTATCCTAAATTTCATGAGAATTCAATCCATGCACAAATTAAGCATATGATCAATGGGAAGGAACAAAATAGAGTAAACCATGAGATGAGATATGAGATTAAACACTACAAAGCAACAAAGCAAGCTTAAACTTAACATTTGTATCTGAAAGACATTCATTTTCTCACGCACTTCATCATAGGTTGAAGAATATTGAAGTTTTGACTTCCACTTTATTCTAAGATCACATGAATTCTCATTAGGATGGAAATTCGACCATAAAAGATAAAATGAGTGAAAAGCCCTTAGATTTTGCTGGAGAGCTTTTCCACAAGATCAAATCAAAAGTGTTTTAGCTCAAAATGACCTTCAAATTGATGATGAATATGTTTTTATTCCATGATTGAAAACAAAGAACATAAAAATCCAAAAAAATCAAAAGTAGTACATATTTCTGCCATTGCAATTTTCAATAACACATGACCTAAAAACATAAATATGGGCGTGAAAATTAGCCTAAACATTAATTTTGTCTATTTTTATTATTTCACGTGGATCATGGTAAATCAAAAGTAAGTTTAATTGATATTTTTAATACATTTCATTTAGAAAGAGGAATACACTTGCAAAAAATCTTTTTCATTCCTTCAAAGTTTAAAGAGTTGTTTTCGATGTTATTTACAATGAGACGATCATTGTTAACTTGCCAAGTCTGCTAGGGGTCGATTTTCTCATTCCTAAAAGTGATAAAAATTCATTTTGAATATTGTGATTTCACAATTGTTATCATGTATGTATGTTATACGGCATCAACGTTTCATTAAATCTTTCTCATCCCACATGAATAATCAGTAACAAATCTGGAAAATGAAAAAAAAGGTTTGATTTCTTATGCAATAACTATGCGATTAGTTCTTCAATTTTGATGAATAAATTATTGGTATGTGTGATGGGTTTCCTAGTAACCCAAAAGTGTGAACATGAAAACATTGACAAGATTTACATTTGTTTGGACTTCAAATTCATCATTATGAAAAGAAACATGAGATTTTGTGCAAGAACATGATAAATATTTAAATAAAAGAGAGAATTAACTTCTTTTTATCTGTATTGAATCATCTTTCATTTTCAGTGTAGTGCATCTTCGATTCAATGCATCGAGGAATCAATCACACATATCTTTTGGAATCTTATGTATAAGAGCCTACATTTAATTTTTTAAATTAAATTTCTATGTAAAGCTATGAATTTCATTTTCATTGCGTACAAAATAGACCAATACAATGGAAACAAAAGAACAAGAATAGGAACATTTCTTGTAGTCGCCCTACATGCTCTTTGGACGTTTTAAGGATTTGATGGTTTCATTGAATTTGATCTCATTTTAGTAGGCAATGAAAGGATTTTACAACATTTTTAACTTGGGGTGGGAGCCACCCCATTGATTCAAACGGACATCGTTTTGGCCTATTGCCACCAAGTAGTAGAATAGCCCACTTACGTGTGCATTGATAAGGCTTAAATAAGAATGATGGGTCGATGCATTATGTTCTTTCCCATAGAATTGAGATTAGCTTTCTGAATTTTATCAAAGATGAGATATTCCAAAGGCATTATCAATAGTTGAAGAACATTTTGTAAAACTAGCTATTGTAGATTAACCACTATCTTATTATTTGGTACAATTAAGGAGAGATGGGTGGATGTTTTGAACAATTTTATTTCTATCTTGATGAATTCATCATTTGTCATGTTGCTGTTGGTGATGATGTTTCATGTTTTAGATGAAAAATGAAATGAAGAGATGAGCTTTAAACAAACTTTAAGTGCTTCATGTTTGAATTTTTTTGTTGAGAAACTCAAAGAATGATGACTAAGTGAACTCACCACCATTAAGTAAGAGCATGAGGCCTTTTCAAATGCTCATTTTATACAAAGTTGTAAGAAGTTCCATAACTTCTTGGGTGGTTACATAAGAACCCATGTCAGATTAAGGTTCAATTTTTGTTTTTGGGGTAATATAGAAGTAAGAACATCACTAACTACTGAAGGGTCACTTGGAAGCTAAAGGGCCACGAGTAGGTTGAGGTTACAGTATAAGCTGAAGGCTCACTAGCCAACCGAGAGATGGCCATTGAAAAGTAACCTCTTCCTTGTGATAATATGAAGGAAGTGATTTGGAAGAGATTACCAAAGTATCTTGGGGCTTTTAGGAAGAGATATAAGTTCAAAATGACCATTGAAACTACTTTATCTCAATAAGTGCTTCCCTAACTAAAAGCATGATGATATGCATGGGATGAAAAGATACTGTCTTGTGCATGGGGTTTCACACATGTACGGAGAGAAAGTATCTTAACACATGGTAGAGCATAAATCCTCTTGCACCCACCAACTGTGGAAAAGAAACACATACTATGAGTTGAATGTATGGTGCTACAAGTTTTGAGTTACATGTATTGGTAATGGAGAGAATTTGATGTACGGGAACATATCAACAGACGTAAGTTCTTTCTCATTGAAGGAAGTACCTAAGTTTTGTTTCCATGTTTTGAAATGATGGACTGCTAGTGGTACCCATGGACAAGTGAGAGGAACAAATTTTGGATTCTAGTGAAATTTGAAGTTTTTATTGGTCATCACGCTACAGTGAAGGTATGAGGAATAGATCAAATTGCGAGCTGAGCCAACTTAACTCATACTAAGACCACCTGAAGGTTTCCTCGACGTTATCATGTTGATGGTTAGAATGTTTATCTAGGTGCTTACATAACAAATACTGGTAGCTCCAGGATCACTTAAACGTTTTGGAGAAAAATGGTACATGTAGGGTCATTCAGAAGTACAAATTATGTACTAGATTTTAAGAGAAACTTAGAAGATTAACGGTTTAGTGGAATGTAAAGGGTTGTATGATATAAAAATGCTCATGAGGAAGTTCTATTATAGTTAGAGGGTCACCTAGAAGCTTATGGGTTGTGAGCTTAGTGAATTAGGCGTGTTCATGGAAGGTACATAGATAACTTCTCTCACTTCAAGGAGGAGAATGTACGAATTTGGGTTTATTAATACGTGAAAAGACTCTAAATACTATTACATGAAGACTAGTTAAGGAAAGGGATTTTCTTGTGAACCTATGTAGGAAGTATAAAAAATGTATGGTGAAGAACGAGTACCTTAGAAGGAATTTTACCAAGATCAAACGTGTGATCAATGCTTGCATCCTAACTCTTCAAGTTTCAAGTTACGAGGAAACGATTCAAAACAGAAAAAACCTTCTAGGTTTTGAATTGTATCCATCAAGAAAGTTGAAACAAAAATTATTTCCAAGTCGTACTTGGATAAAAAATGACCAACCATTAAGTTTTCATCTATAACTAAATAAAAAAGTCAAACACTAAGTTTTTTAAATTTTTGGCTAAGATATAGATCATCCCTACTTATGAATGCGTGTTAGGTCACGAAATAAAAAGTTGAATTCGTTTTTAGACATTGAGGATGAGATGAAGTTGAAAACAATCTTTGAGAATGGAATGAATACGCCATGTGCTATGCTTTTTGGGAGTGAAGGATAACCTCAAACATGTGGTTTGAAGTCTCCTATTCCAGTTTACACTGCCCTACATCTCATAACTCATTGTGATTTTTATGCACAATGGTATGTCCAAGACCTACATTTTCTTTGAACCTTGTTAATGTGCAGCTTTTTTATCCATTTTTACGGCCAATCCTCTTTTGTTCTCAGGATGTGGACAGTGATGTTTTATTTTTTATTGAAAACTTTGCTTGCAATTGTTTTATTCTATTGCAAATTGGTTTTTTCATCAGGTTTCAGATTTTTACTTGATATCATCACGTTTGATGTTGATGTTTCGATGTTTTGTAGTTATAGTTGGAAATTGGTAGATTGTTGCAATGAATTCTGCAAAAGTATTAGATTTCTGTTTTTTTTTGGCGGAATCTCTCAAGAAAACACGACATCACACAGTATCATCAGGTTGAGAACATAACATTTTACCTATTATGGTCTCTTGTTTTTGGATTTAAATACATACACTTGATAGTTTTGGCATTGTTCACCAAAATACTCTGAACAATTACTATTCTGAATCAAGAATTCCATTTTTCCAATTCTTATTGTTCCTTGATGTTTTAAAACATTGACCAACTAACTTCTACTTTGCAAGATTTAGTCGTTGTAAATTGCTTCAGAAGAACCTCATAGTTGTTTAGTGACAACGTTTTGATTAGTGGTTACTGATAAGTAACCATTGGGTTAGTGGTTAGTGATAACCAAGTAACCTGACAGTTAGTGGTTACTCATCATTAATCAATGTCGTAGAATGAGAGTTGATGCAAAAATACGCTCGTAAGCAGAATCGTTTTGCCTTTCTCCCAGAACTTTGAAGCAACTGGTTCACGTGAATTCCACGTGGAAAATACCTTATAAAATGGACTGTTTCCATCCGCACGCGTCAGAGCACTTTTCGTTTCCCCCCGGATCTCCACACGAGCGAGCCACCCGAGAGGTTTCTCACCCGTGAAACCCGTAGCCCAGTCATGCCACGCACTCTCTCTCGCGCCACCGTGCGCTGGCGGACGACGTGCGATGCGCTTTCGGGCTTTTCCTGCGGGAGAAAACCACTGCCCTCCGGGGGCTGACCAACGGGTGGCTCAGGTCAGCCGACCCATTGCTCACTGTGCCC
>SZWC01000038.1:551563-562265 GCA_023375785.1 Penium margaritaceum | reverse complement strand
AATCAAAAGACGGATGCTACGACTGGTCACATGCATGCATCCATTGACTGACGGTGAGCATACAATTCAAAAAATGCAAATAGGCCTCATGGCCAGTCCGCCGAAAGACGCCTGCAAGACGTATAAGACACATCAAAGAGTCCCGGTGGCATCTGGGGCTCTGGAATAGTGACCAGTCAGCTCCAAACGGGTAGTCCGCCGCCTGTCGTCGCGCCGGTGTCACCAGGGCCGCCTGCCTCAGGGGTCTGCACGAGTATGGACACGGCCGAGTGGTCACAATAAACTGTACAGAAACGGCACAAAGCACAACACTCCCCCATGACCCGATGGTACGCATGTCCATACGCGTGTAGCACTGGTACAGCCACATAGTGGGTGACACAGACAGATGAGACATAGACGCACATCCCACACTCAACCACTGTCACGCACGGGGCGAAGCCCAATAGAACGAATGGCCACCAGGAACTTTCCGCGGGCAAGTGCCTTCGTCAAGAAATCAGCACGCTGCAAGTCAGTGCCAACCCACATGATGGAGATCACGCGTCGCTCCACCAGATCACGAACGAAGTGATGCTCAACCGTAATGTGCTTTGTGCGAGCATGAAAAACACCAGAGTTCTCCGCAATGGCGAGAGCACTCTGGTTGTCGCAACACAGGACAATGGCGGATACTGACTGCCCAAGCTCAAGAAACAAGCGCTGCAGCCAAACTGCCTCAGCAGCCCCTGCGCCCAAAGCAATTTACTCTGCCTTTGACAAGCTACGTGCAACGCAGCCCTGCTTCCCGCTTTGCCAAGACAAAGCAGTACCACCAAGCAGAAAAACGTAGCCAGTGCGACTGCGCCCATCAGGGCTCCAAGCCCAGTCGCTGTCAGTGTAGCCGTCAAGGACCACCGAACAATGCCGACGAAAGCAGAGTCCCAGATACGGTGTGGAGACCACGTACCGTACCACTTGCAGAGCCGCGTGAAGAACTCTCGCACGTGGAGCCTACGAGAACTGAGCGAGGAGGTTGATGGCGAACGCGATGTCAGGACACGTGGTAGTGGCCAGGTACATCAGAGATCCGATAAGACGGAGGTACAAGGTCACGTCCACTGTCTCCCCCAGCTGTGTAGGGTAATCCACCTTCAGGGCATCCTGCCCATCAGGTGTGAGGGGTGTGGAAGCGGTGGGCACTCCACCAAGGAGATCGCTAAAGCGCTCCCCCACGACTCGTGCGTATCGGGCCTCATGCAGCAACAGTGTCCGATGTCTGCGATCTCGGACGATCTCCATACCAAGAAACACCGATGCAGGAACGAGGTCCTTCATCCTGTAGGCAGTCTGCAGAACAGTTTTGGCCTCCTTCACGGCCTCCAGGGACGGAGACGAAATCAGAAGGTCATCAACATAGACCAGGATGGCGGTGAACCACTCGGGTGTCGGTAGGATGAAGAGCGAGGGGTCTGCCTCGCTATGTACGTACCCTGCGCGAGTCAAGGTG
Source organism: Penium margaritaceum (assembly GCA_023375785.1). Classification (NCBI taxonomy): domain Eukaryota; kingdom Viridiplantae; phylum Streptophyta; class Zygnematophyceae; order Desmidiales; family Peniaceae; genus Penium; species Penium margaritaceum. The sequence goes on along the minus strand of SZWC01000038.1, from coordinate 560,776 downwards.
CCAGTGATCTCCCGGTTCCAACACCGTGGAGACTTCTTGAGGCCATACAAGGACTTGCGCAAGCACCAGACCTTGTCACCGTCCTCAAAGCCTTGTGGCTGAGCCACGTAGATCTCCTCATCCAGAGAGCCATGGAGGAACACGTTGTTCACATCCATCTGGTATAGTTCCTAGTCATGCTGAGCCACTACACCGAACAAAGCTCGAGCTGAGGTCATGCGACCGACAGGGGCAAAGGTATCAATGTAATCAACTCCCTCAATCTGAGAGAACCCCTTGACGACCAAGCGGGCCTTGTAGCGTTCCAGTGAGCCATCCGGCTTCACCTTCTTGCGAAAGACCCACTTGACTTGAATCGCCTTCCTCCCGGGGGGAAGGTCGACCAGCTCGTAGACTCTGTGCTCTCGGATAGCGCGAAGCTCATCCTCGCAAGCAGCTCGCCAGGCATCAGCATCCTGCGATGAGAAAGCCTCCCTCAATGTGCCCGGGTCAGGCGCCATAGAGGGGGAAATCTGCGTGGCAAGTGCGCACGCCTCAGTGTCAGGCATGACAGCCACGAGATCAGCTGTTGCGTCACAGGCGATATGGAACTNTTCTTGCGAAAGACCCACTTGACTTGAATCGCCTTCCTCCCGGGGGGAAGGTCGACCAGCTCGTAGACTCTGTGCTCTCGGATAGCGCGAAGCTCATCCTCGCAAGCAGCTCGCCAGGCATCAGCATCCTGCGATGAGAAAGCCTCCCTCAATGTGCCCGGGTCAGGCGCCATAGAGGGGGAAATCTGCGTGGCAAGTGCGCACGCCTCAGTGTCAGGCATGACAGCCACGAGATCAGCTGTTGCGTCACAGGCGATATGGAACTCGCGAGTGACCAGGTTGTGCCCGATCGGGCACGCCGGGTGTTCCTCTGAAAGCTCAGTGCCGACACTCAGGCCTAAGGCCTTTGTGCGTGGATCACCGCTCGCGATGCTGCAAGAGGAACGCCTGGATCCTGGACCCGACGCTCGCTGAGCTCCAGAATCCAGTGGTCGAAGACGACCACCGGGCTCACCGGAGTAACCGGAGGTCGAGGGGCGCACCTCAGCTCAGGAACAGGTACCACCACAGCTGGAGAGGGCTGAGACGAGGCAGCCGGAGATGCCGTGTGAGGAGATGCGTGTGTGGGGGACACAGGGCTGGGGGTGACAGCGGGCAAGGCTGGCCCGGACACTGAGACAGGAGTGTTAGCCGACGTAGTGACAGGAGTGGACTGGACTGGGTCAGACGCCGGGGCAGGGGTGCCAGTAGACACAGGTGGTGATGCAGGAGGAGGCGTGAGAGCAGCGGTACCTGTGGGGTGTGAAACAGACTGAACGGACGGGATCTCAGGACCAACGGCAATGATAGCCGGATCATCAAGTGCTGGAGACCAAGAGGGGACTCGAGCAGACACATCCGCCTGACAAGGAATGGTCGCTGGCGGAGAAGTCTCCCCCATCCGCCGAGGACCCTCACAGGAAGGGACATGGGCTGCAGAGAGGGCTGTGATTGAAGTCAGATCACGATATGTGAGTGACTAAAAAAACAGCGCGTCACGAGACTCAATGACGCGACGGCGAGTGGGGTCCCAAAAGCGCCAGGCCTTCGACCTCAGGGAGATGCCGATGAAGGCACACAAGTGACCCCGAGGGGAGACCTTGGACCCCTGTTGGTCCTCGGTGTACCACACGGAGGCCAGGGAACCCCAGACGCGAGCGAGACGAAGATCAGCACGGTGGCCAAACCAGAGCTCGTACGGTGCGGACCATGCAGAAGGCGGTTCCAAGCCCAAGTCATGTAGGCGAAGCCCTCGAAGGCGAAGGACTCCGGGAGACCGCACTCAGACCACATGGCGTGGACCGCATCCTCCATGGTGCGGTTCCAGCGCTCAGATACACCGTTCTGCTGTGGGGTAGCAGGGGCGGAGACCAGGTGAAAAATGCTGTGCTCAGCAAAGAAGGAGTCCATCTCGTCGAGGAACTCGCCGCCGCGATCCGAGCGAAAGGTATGTAGCGTGTGGCGAGACTAGCGCTCAGCCATCACGAGCCAGAGCCGAACCGCAAGAGCGGCGTCGCTCTTCTGACGCAGACTTTAGACCCACCGCATCCGGGTGAAGTCATTAGTCAGCGTCAGAACATACGGGCCCCTGTCGGACAGGGACTCGACCGGGAGAGGACCGAGCAGGTCCGAGTGGACCAACTCGAGAGGCCTCAGCGCTCGGGAACGCGAGTCAGGATAAGTGCACCGGTGCATCTTTCCCTGAGCGCAAAAAAGACAGTCGGTCTTGGGTGGCTTCTCGAAAGAAGCCACGTCAAGACCAAGAGCGGGCTCTGTCCGGATGAGCTTCGACACAGTGTCGGAGCCCACGTGACACAGACGTCGGTGAAGCAACCGCTGGTGCTCCGGGGATAGAACACCAGTGACAAAAACGCGACCAGAGGAGGAGGGAGAGCAAGGGGAGGAGGGCCGAGCAATGCGGTACAAATCATCTACGACTGAAGCACGCATGACAATGCTACGGGTGTCAAGAGCAGTCACAGTCGCTGAATGAGCGGTATGCTCAACGGAGAGACCCATCAGAGTGCAGGCACGCACAGAAAGCAGACTGAGCTCAAGATCAGGCACAAATATCACGTCAGAGAGATACAGGGGGCCAAACGGACCATCAAAGCATACAACCCCAACGCCGTGGACCGGTAGGGACTGACCAGAGCCTGTACGAACAGAACGGACAGTCCTGACAGGACCAAGTACCACAAAGTCACTACGACGACACGTCATGTGGTGGGTGGCACCGGAATTGATGATCCAAGTGCCACCGGAGTCACGACTGGTGGACGTCACTATACAACGAGCAATGGAACACTTGGCATCAGAGGGACGCTGAGCCGTGAGTGAACGACGTACATCACAAAGGTGAGACTCATGAATCCAGTCAGTGCAGTCAGGCCGAACATCATCACATGCGGACTATGCTCCCCCACACGTGTCATCACGAGTCACGAGGATGGACGAACAAGCAGTCTGTGACCCACTCGACGATGACAACACACTCGCACCTCCCTGAAAGCGAAGCGCCAGACGATGACGAAGCTCGGCGATGGTGCGATCACGTGGGTCGGGATCACTGCTGCTCGCTTGTGAGGACGTAGGAACAGCTACAGTCGTAGTCGCTACGCATCCAGAGGAGTGTACGGGCGACGTGCCGGACGCGGTGCGAGCAGCATGGGCAGCCTGAAGTCCACGAGTGATGCGCTCCCAGTAAAGCGGCTGTTGGCACTCAGTGTAACGATGGGCACCTCCACACTTGTAGCAGTGCACGGAACGACCACTACTACCACCGGATGACGGCTGTTGCTGACCGGATCCGCGCTTCCTATTATACTTCTTTCCCTGGACAGCTGCTGCAACGCCCTGCGTCTGCGTGGGTGTAGACGGGGTAGAAGAGGAGGAGGAAGATGAGGTCGTGATGGAGGTGGATGAGGGTGACTGCAGGAGGGAAGATGGTGGTGATGCAAGGACTGCTACAGCGAGGGAAGTCTCCTGATGCGCTACTACTGCCTCGCGGACCGATGTCACCTGGAGGAATTGCTGATGCACCCAAGGGAGCAGCTACAGAGTGGTTGAGAAGGGCTCAAGAGCAGCGTCGCTGTACCGTGTGAAGATGTCACTGTACTCCAGGCAAACTCCGAGCATGATCGTCCGAAGTGCCCACAGCTGTGTGCCCCCTGAGGTCCCCAGACGCGTGTAAACACGCATGGCACGTCGCCAGTAATCCGTCGCAGGCTCCGCTGGTCCCTGACAGAGCGAGTGGAAAGCACGAATGTGTGACGCACGCGTGGCGTGCATCTTTGCGGCCAGTAGGGACAACGCCAGATCCCAACCTCCACGAGGATCAACTCCGGTGCCTGTGCCAGCCTCGCCAAGGAAGGGGCGGAAGTCGACGACAGTCTCGCGTGGCATGGCATAGAGAAGTCCTCGCATAGCCCGGGCTGCTGTCAGCACCTGTGCTGGATCTGTAGACTGGTATGGGCTGTGGTAGTAAGGCCACACCCCCTCGGAAGTGGCCCACACCTGAAACAAGATCTCCCAACAATCAAATCCATCCTCGCTGATGTACCGTGGAGGTTGTGCCTCAAAGTCCTTTGGCTGCCGCTTCGTGGGGAGGGCAACCGCAGGTTGAGGAGGGCGAGAGACGGGGAAGACTCCTAGAAGGGGGTGATCACCGGGGAAGTCAGGTGACGATTGTATCGGGGACACGGGTGGAGGTCGGATACCCGTCTTCAGCTGATGGAGGCGCTCCTGTAGAAGACAAATCTCCCGCTCCTGGGAGTCATCCTCGAAGCCTGGCATGAAGGGCTCGTCATCAAGGAGGTCTGCAGGTGGTGGAGAAACCACACCAGGAGGTGAAGCAGGCGGAGCACCTGTCACGGGCACCTGGGCTGAGTGCTGGGTGGAGGCCGCAACGCCGGCAGCTCCCTCAGAAATCCGCGAAGGAGCCGTGGACTGAGCACACAGAAGCTCAGTCAGCGTGCGGATCGCGTGAGTCTGCTCTCGCTCCAGACGACGCATCTCCTCTTGCTGGCTGTGNGCATGAAGGGCTCGTCATCAAGGAGGTCTGCAGGTGGTGGAGAAACCACACCAGGAGGTGAAGCAGGCGGAGCACCTGTCACGGGCACCTGGGCTGAGTGCTGGGTGGAGGCCGCAACGCCGGCAGCTCCCTCAGAAATCCGCGAAGGAGCCGTGGACTGAGCACACAGAAGCTCAGTCAGCGTGCGGATCGCGTGAGTCTGCTCTCGCTCCAGACGACGCATCTCCTCTTGCTGGCTGTGCAGGTCCGCAATGGCCTACGAGCGAGGGCTCAACACCCCTGAAGAAGAGGAGGAGGGATCACCTGGTCCCTTGTCCTTGTCATCGGGCGAACTCATGTCGCCGCTCACTATGGGACGACAGGTCAAGTTTGTCGGATTTCAAAACCGTCTGCGTTTCTTGAGGAATTGAAACACTCGCATATTTTGACTTTCCGGGTGAAAATTTGGCCAAGTGTAATGCTGACATCAGCAAGTGGTTGCTGACGTCAGCACGACCTGATGACATCAGCAGTCAACAATGTTGACGTCAGCTCGTCCCCTGTTTTTTTTAATTAATTTTTTTATTTTTTATTTCTTTCTTGTCACGGTTCTGCGCGCGTGTGGAGCCGCTTCGCGGCGGCGCGCGGCAGCTCCGCGGAAGCTGCGCAGCAGCTTCCGCCTAGCTGCTGCTGCAGCTGTGCTGTCAGCTGCAGCAACAGCTGCGGCGCTGCGTGTGCAGCGGTGGCAGCAGCGGCTGCGCGACTGCTGCTGCTGGTGCGCGTTGTGGCTGCTGCTGCGCGCTGCAGCTGCTGCTGGCTGCCGCTGCCGCGTGCTTCTGTTGTTGCCGCTGCTGCGCTGCTGCTGCCGCTGCGACTGCCGCCACTGCTGTTGTGCCACTGCCGCCGCTGCCGCTGCTGCGCTGCTACTGCTGACGCTGCTGCTGTGCTGCTGCTGCCGCCGCTGCTGCCACGTTGCTACTACGGCCGCTGCTGTTGCGCTACTGCTGCCACCGCCTCTGCTGCTGCTGCTCTGCTGTTGCGACTGTGGGAGGGCAGCTACACGCACTGCAGCCGCCACACACCTCTGCGTGGTGGTACACACCGCTGCTGCTGCCTGTGCAGCTGCGATCTCACGTGGTGGATGGAGTGCGTTGACGGCGACCGGCCGTCTCCAACAGACCCCAGAAACTCTGCTGTAGTGGTAACTCTCACTGCTGCTGCTCTGCTACGTCTCTGCTGCGCAACTCAGTGAGAACTGTCTCACTGCTCTGATACCATGAGAAAGTGCGTAGAAGCTTCCTAGCAACACAGCCGCTGACCAGGCGTCAGTGCTTGATCAAACGGTGACGACGGTCACAGGTCGTACACACAACAAGGATTTGGCAAGGATTTGGCAAGGATTTGGCTAGGAGACACAAGACACAGTGTCAGAATGCTTCAATATAGCATATGCAGAGAGAAATGACAAATGACAGGTCCAAGGCATAAACACCTGCCGCGGCGCACGGCGGGCGTCGCACGCGGCAGTCCAAGAGCTGTCCTAAAACCGGCCCAAAACCACTGTTTTGGCCGTAACTCTGCGCACACATGTCAGAATGCTACGCCGTCTGAACCTAGACGTGCAAAATCAAAAGACGGATGCTACGACTGGTCACATGCATGCATCCATTGACTGACGGTGAGCATACAATGCAAAAGCATGCAAATAGGCCTCATGGCCAGTCCGCGGAAAGACGCCTGCAAGACGCATAAGACACAGCAAAGAGTCCCGGTGGCATCTGGGGCTCTGGAACAGTGATCGGTCAGCTCCAAGCGGGTAGTCCGCCGCCTGTCGTCGCGCCGGTGTCACCAGGGCCGCCTGCCGCAGGGATCTGCAGGAGTATGGACACGGCCGAGTGGTCACAGTAAACTGTACAGAAACGGCACAAAGCACAACAGTGCCTTTGTCAAGAAGTCAGCACGCTGCATGTTAGTGCCAACCCATACGACAGAGATCACGTGTCGCTCCACCAGATCACGCACAAAGTGATGCTCAACCGCAATGTTCTTCGTGCGAGCGTGAAAGACATTAGAATTCTCCGCAATGGCAAGAGCACTCTGGTTGTCGCAACGAAGCACAATGGCAGGTACTGACTGACCCAGCTCAAGGAACAGGTGCTGCAGCCATACCGCTTCCACAGCCCCTACACCCAGAGTAATGTACTCCGCCTCTGATGAGCTACGTGCAATGCATCCCTGCTTCTCGCTGCGCTAGGAGACAACGATACCACTAAGGATGAACATGTAATGGGTGCGACTGTGTCCATCTGGGCTCCAAGCCCAGTCGTTGTCAGTGGAGCCCGCAAGGACCACCGAACACTGCCGGCGAAAGCAGAGTCCGAGGTACGGTATGGAGGCCACGTACCGCACCACTCGCACAGCCGTGTGAAGGGCTCTAGCACATGGAGCCTGTGAAAACTGGGCAAGGAGGTTGACGGCAAAGGCGATGTCAGGACGTGTGGTAGTGGCCAGGTACATCAATGATCCGATGAGACGGAGATAGAAGATCACATCCATTGTCTCCTCCAGCTGTGTGGGATTGTCCACCTTCAAGGGTATCCTGCCCGTTAGGCGTAAGAGGTGTGGAAGCCGTGGGCACTGCATCGAGGAGATCGCTGAAGCGCTCCCCCACAACACGTGCGTATCAGGCCTGATGCAGTAGAAGCGTCTGACGTCTACGGTCTCGCACGATCTCCATGCCAAGAAACACCGCTGCAAGACCAAGGTCCTTCATCCTGTAAGCAGTCTGGAGAATAGCCTTAGCCTCCTTCACGGCCTCCATTGAGGGAGACACGATGAGAAGGTCGTCGACACAGACCAGGATGGGGGTGAATCGCTTAGTCGTCCATCGGATAAAGAAAGAGGGATGTGCCTCGCTCTGTACATATCCCGCACGAGTCAGGGTGCCAGTGATCTGCTGGTTCCAACACTGAGGAGACTACTTGAGGCCGTACAAGGACTTGCGCAAGCGCCAGACCTTGTCACCGTCCTCAAAGCCAGGTGGTTGAGCCACGTTAATCTCCTCATCCAGAGAGCCATGGAGGCACACATTGTTCACATCCATCTGGTGCAGTTCCTAGTCATGCTGAGCCACTACACCGAACACAGCTCGATCTGAGGTCATGCGACCGATAGGGGAAAATGTGTGAGTGCAATCGATGCCCTCAAACTGAGAGTACCCCTTGACGACCAGGCGAGCCTTGTGGCGTTCCAGTGAGCCATCCGGCCTCACTTTCTTGCGAAAGACCCACTTGACCTGAATAGCCTTCCTCCCAGGTAGAAGAACGATCAGATCGTAAACTCTGTGCTCTTGGATGGCGCGAAGCTCATCCTCGCATGTAGCACGCCAAGCGTCAGCATCTTGTGATGAGAGAGCTTCCCTCAGTGTACCTGGGTCAGGTGCAATAGAGGGAGAGCTTTGCGTGGCAAAAGCACATGCCTTAGTGCTAGGTCTGACAACCACAAGATCAGCTGCTGCATCACAAGCAATGTGAAACTGGCGAGTGACGAGATCGTGTCCTACGGGGCACGCTGGATGTATCTCCATGTGCTCAGTGGGGACACTAAGGCCTAGGGCCTTTGTGCCGGGATTACGACTCGCGATGCTGCGAGTGGAGCGCTTGGGTGCGGGACCTGACACTTGCTGGGCTCCGGAGTCCAATGGTCGAAGATGACCGCCAGGCTCACGGGAGTAACCTGGGCTCGAGGGACGCACCTCAGGCTCAGGGACAGGCACGACCACAGCTGGTGAGGGCTGAGGCAAAGGAGCTAGTGATGCCGCGCGCGGAGATGCGTGTTCGGGAGACATGGGACTAGGTGTGACAGTAGAAGCAGGTGAGGTAGGACCACGCACAGAGACAGGAGTACCAGCGGACACAGGTACGGTCACAGGAGTATGCACAGGTACAGGATCATGGGTACCTACGGTGTGCGAGGGAAAAGGGGTAGAAGCCGGCTGTGCTGGAGAGATCTTTGGGCCGACAGCGATGATCGATGGGTCATCAAGAGCCGGAGGCCGAGAAGTGGAGGGAGCTTGATCGGACACATCAGCTGGGTGAGAGGTGCTCGCAGGCGCACACTCCCCCATCCGTCGAGAAACCTCATAGGTACAAACATGTGTGACGGACAACGACGTGATCGATGTCAGATCACGGTAGGTGAGGGACTCAAAGAAGAGCAAGTTGCGTGACTTAACGATGCGATGATGACCAAGATCCCAAAAGCGCCAGGCCTTCAACCTCGGGGAGATGCCTATGAAGGTACACAGGCGACCCCGCGGTGAGATGTTGGACCCTTGCTGGTCCTCGGTGTACCACACAGAAGCCAAGGATCCCCAGACACAAGCGAGCCATAGGTCAGCACGGTGTCTGAACCAAAGGTCATACGGTGTGACGTGGTCCGGAAAGGGATCGTGTGGGAGGCAGTTCCAGACCCAAGTCATGTAGGCGAATCCTTCAAAGGCGAAGGACTCCGGGAGACCGCACTCAGACCGCATAGCGCGGACCGCATCCTCCATGTTGTAGTTCCAGCTCTCAGAAACACCATTATGCTGAGGAGTAGCAAGAGCGGAGACCTGGTGAAAAATCCCAT
>SZWC01000038.1:534161-551541 GCA_023375785.1 Penium margaritaceum | reverse complement strand
GTCATGTAGGCGAATCCTTCAAAGGCGAAGGACTCCGGGAGACCGCACTCAGACCGCATAGCGCGGACCGCATCCTCCATGTTGTAGTTCCAGCTCTCAGAAACACCATTATGCTGAGGAGTAGCAAGAGCGGAGACCTGGTGAAAAATCCCATCCTCGGCGAAGAAGCTGTCCATCTCGCCCAGAAACTCGCCGTCGCGATCCCAGCAGAAGGTATGTAGCGTGTGGCAGGAATGGCACTCAGCCATCACTAGTCAGAGGCAAACCGCGAGAGCGACATCACTCTTCTGGCGCAGGCTGTAGACCCACCGCATCCGGGTGAAGTCATCAGTTAGGGTCAGGACGTATCGACCTCGATCGGACAGAGACTCGACAGGAAGAGGACGAAGAAGGTCTGTATGGACTAACTCGAGAGGGCGAAGTGCGCGAGAATGGGAGTCAAGATAGGTGCAACAATGCATCTTATCCTGAGCGCAGAAGAGACAGCCGGTCCTGGGCGGCTTCTTGAAAGAAGCTGCGTCAACACCGAGCGCGGGCTGTGTCCAAATGAGCTTTGACACAATGTCGGAGCCTAAATGACACAGACGGTAATGAAGCAATCGTTGGTACTCAGGAGACAAAACGCTAGTAACAAAAACATGAGCTGAAGGGGAGAGGGAGCAAGGTGGAGAAGTCCGAGAGACACGATATAGGTCATCCACAACAGAGGCATGAAGAACAACTCTATGAGCGTCAATAGCAATCACAGTCACGGAGTATGCAGTGTGCTCCACAGAGAGTCCCATCAATGTGCAAGCACGTACAAAATGCAAGCTGACCTCAAGATCAGGCACAAACAACACCTCGAAAAGATACAGGGGTCCAGAAGGACCATCAATACACACAACCACAACACTTTGGACTGGTAAGGACTGACTAGAGATTGTGCGAACAGAACAAACAGACGCAACAGGGCCTAGAACAACAAAGTCATTACGACGACAGGTCATGTGATCAGTGGCACCGGAATCGATGATCCAAGTGCCACCGGAATCTTGATTGGAGGACGTCACTGTACTACGGGCAATGGAACACTCCGCCTCAGATGGACATTGGACAGTAGGTGGGGAGGAACGTTGAAGGGTACAAAGGTGAGACTCATTGATCCAATCAGTGCAGTTAGGCACATCATCATCACATGCCGATTGTGCGCCCCCATACATGTCATCCCAAGCCACAAGAACAGATGGACAGACAGTCTGTAAACCACCCGGCTGTGACAACACACTCACACCTTCCTAAAAGCAAAGCGCCAGAAGGTGTCAGAGCTCGGCGATGGTGCGGTCACGTGGGTCCGGGTCGCCGCTGCTCGCCGCTGGTGAAGCGGGAACTGCTGCGGTCGCGGTCGCTGCGCGCTCGGAGGATGTGCTGCTCGATGTATACCGTAGTGCGTACGCAGCCTGAAGCCCGTGAGTAATCCATGGCCCATCGAGCGGCTGCTGGCACTCGGTGTAGCGATGAGCGCCTCCATAGTTGTAGCAGTGAACAGAGCGTCCACTGCTACTACTCGATGACGGCTGTTGCTGTGACTGATGCTGGTCCGAGCCGTGCCTCCGTCGCCCCTTCTTCCCCTATGCTACTGTCGCGGCACCCTGTGTCTGAGTCAGTTTAGTCAGGGTGGAAGAGGAAGAGGAAGACGTGACTGAGGATGGAGAAGGAGACTGCCTGAGGGGCGTCGGTGGTAATGCGACTTCAACAGCAAGGGGAGTCTTCTGATGAGCCACAACTGCATCACGGGCGGAAGTCACCTGGAGGAAGAGCTGGTGCGCCCAAGGACGAAGCTGCAATGAGGCAAAAAAATGCTTGAGCACAGCGTCGCTGTACCTCGTGAAGATGTGTGTGTGCTTAAGGCAGACTCTGAGCATGATCGTGCGGAGCACCCACAGCTGTGTACTTCCTGAGGTCCCAAGGCGCATGAAGATGCGCATGGCGCGTCACCAGGAGTCGGCTGTAGGCTTGGTAGGCCCCTGATGAAGGGAGTGAAAGGCACAAATGTGAGCGGCATAGGTGGCGTGCGTCTATGCAGCAAGCAGGGCTAATGCCAGGTCCCAGCCCCCGCGTGGATCAGCGCCAGTGCCTGTGCCTGCCTTGCCAAGGAACAAGCCGAAGGCGATGACGGTTTCGCGTGGCATGGCGTAAAGAAGTCCGGCATCGCCCTAGCCGCTGTTAGCACCTGTTCTCGGTTCGTAGTCTGATACAGACTATGGTAATAGGGCCACACTCCCTCTGAAGTGGCCCAAACCTGGAAAAGGATCTCCTAGCAGTCAAAATCGTCCTCGCTGACATACCGTGGGGGTGGTGAATTCCTTGGGTTGTCGCTCCTTAGGGATAGCAACCACAGGCTGAGAAGGACGAGGGATGGGGAAGACACCAGGAAGAGGGAAGTTTCTGGGGTGGAGGTCAGGCGACGATCAAATCTCGGGAAAACGAGATGTGTGTGGGGTTTGAGAGCTCTTCTGTAGCTGGCGGAGACGCCCCTAAAGCACACGAATCTCATGCTTCATGCCTGGCATATCTGGATCCTCATCCCAAGGTTCAAGAGGTGGCTGGTCGCATCCAGCTCCTGTGTCCGGTGCTGGAGCTGACTTCTGTGTAGAGGGTGCAACACCGGCAGCTCCCTCAGAGGTCTGCCGTGGGACAGCGGACTGACCCCGAAGAAGCTCACTGAGTGTACGGATGGCGTCAGTCTGCTCCTGTTGTAGGCGACGCATCTTGTGTTGCTGGATCACCAGGTCCTCAATAGCCTGCAAACGTGGGCTCATGACCCTTGAGGAGGAAGAAGAGGGATTTAGTATCCTCTTTCCCTTATCACCGGACGGATCTATGTCACCGCTCATTATGGGCCGAGATCTCAACTTTGTCGGATTGCGGAAATGTCAGCGAGGAGTTGAAACGCTGGCAACTTTTGACTCTCCGACCAATAACTTGACTAAGGAAAGTGCTGACGTCAGCAGGTGGTTGTTAAGGTCAGTATGACCTGATGACATCAGCAAGAAAGATTATGACGTCAGCTCCCATCCTTTCCTTTCTTTTGACAACCCTCGCGGTTGTTACCTCGCTACGCAGGGGGCGGCTGCTCCGCTTAGTTGCGCGGAAGCTGCGCGGAAGCTTTGTAGTAGCTTCTGCTTAGCTGTTGCTGCACCGGCACGTGCAATAGTAGCAACGTGGCTGCTTGCACAACTGTGGCAGCAGCTGCGCACTGTTGCTATGCTGCAGTGCAGCTGCGCGTTGCTATTGCAGCTGTTGCGTGTAGTGGCTACTGCACGCTGCTGCCGCCACGCGTTGCTGCTACGCTGTTGCTGCCGCTGCTACTGTTGTATGCTGCTGCTACTCTCGCTCAATGTTGCTACTGCTGCATGCTGCTGTTGCTCGCCATCGCTGCCACCGTTGTGCAACAATGCTGCACGCTGCTCCTGCTGCGTGCTGCTGCTATTGTGCGATGCTGCTGTCGCGGGCTGCTGCTGCTGCCGCCAGCCGCCGCCTGCTGCGGCTCTGGCCTGCTGCCACCGCTACTGGCACTAATGCCAGCAGCTCCTAGCGGCTGCCGCCTGATGCAGGTGTCACCTGCTACTGTTGGCGGTTGCTGCTAATGATGCGCTACGCATGCCACTGAGTGAGTCACCTGCTACTCTCATGTGGATGACGTCGTTGGCAGTCGGGTGTCATCGGTAGGTCCCTATTGATCGGCAACAGCGGTGACGCTCACTGCTGCTGCTCTGCTGCGTCTTTGCTGTGCAGCTCGGCAAGAAGTGTCTCGCCACTCTGATACCAAGAGAAGATGCGTGGAAGCTTCCTAGCGACACAACCGTGGACAGACACGGCTGGTGTGGCGTCAATGCCTGGTTAGACAGTGACGACAGTCACATGTCGTGCACACAACGGCAAGAGTCTGGCTAGAAGACACAAGGCAAAGTGTCATAATGCTTCAATAGCATTTGCAGAGAGAGGTGACAAATGACATGTCCATGGTAAAAGTACCTGCCGCGGCGCAGAGTGGGTGTTGCACGCGGCAGTGCAAGATCTTTCCTAAAACCGGCCCAAAACCATTGTTTTGGCTGGAACTCTGCGCATACATGTCAGAACGCTACGCCGTCTGAACCTAGACATGCAAGATCACAAGCCAAATGCTATGACTGGTTACATGCATGTATCTGGCATCAAACGGTGCACACACAATGAAAAAATCATGCAAATCGGGCCCACGGCTACTCCATCGATAAACTCTTGCATGTTGCAGAAAAACTACAGAAGGTCCTGGGCAGCGTCCAGAGCTCTGGAACGGTCGTCGGTCAGCTCCAAGCTGATAGTCCACCACCAGATGACGCACCGGTACCACCAGGATCCGCATCAGGGATCTGCAAGAGTATGGACACGGCCGAGTGGTCACAGTAAACTGTAGAGGTTGAGAGGAACATCACAAATCACAACAGACGCGACATATTGCACAACATACAGAGGAGCCTCCAGATGGAGGTAACACGGATGCTATGAGAACTGCAGCAAGTTCACAACAAAGGTAGCATTCGCATGCGTCGTGGTTTTGAGGAAAACTAGGGAGCCTATGACTCGACGGTATGTCGTGACATCAACAGGCTCCTCTACATGACCTAGGTCTGCTCTTGGGAGAAGGTTTTACCCAACGCGCATCATAGGCGTGGATGCAGAGAGGGGGCTATGACCAACAAATCAACAAAATGCTCCCCCAACATCCTGACACAACCAGACTGATACACGTGCAATGTGCAACGCTGGCAATCATGCTTGATCTTCATTTCCAAGAAGACACGAGCTAGACCAAGATCCTTCATTTTGTAACTAGAGTGGATGAGATCCTTCACAGCCTGGAGAGCCTGTGCTGGGGGGCGCAATCAAGAGGTCGTCCACATAGACTAGGCTAGGTACGAAGGGTGCAGAGGAAGAACCCACGAACGGAGCTGGGTCAACTGTGTTGTGGTGATACCCTCTTTGCTCCGAGGTAGCGAAGATCTTAAGGTTCCAACAATGTCAAGATTGCTTCAGGCCATACAAGGCCTTTTGGAGGAGCCACACCCTATCAGTGTCATCCTTGAGCCTTGGAGGCTGGACGAGATAGATCTTTTCCTCTAGATTGTCGTACAAGAAGGCATTATTCACGTCCATTTGGCGGAGCTCCCAATCATGCTACGCCACCTGCCTCAAGAAGGTTTTAGCCGTGGTGTACGTACCAAAAGGGGCGAAGGGGACATAAAGCCCACAACAGGCACTTGGGAGGATCCTTTGGTTCTGAGAAGGGCCTTCTATCGTTCTAATTAGTCAATGGGCCTCTCTTTCCTTTGATACACCCAACGAGCAGGTGCAGCCTTACGACCGAGCGGGGTTCACCTTCCCATAAACCCCATGCTCCTCGATTGCAGAGAGTTCCGCGCGCATAGATTGCGCCCAGAGTACTAGATTTGTAGCAGAGCTTGCTTGTTGCACTGTTTTTGGTTCAAGCACATGTGCCATGGTGCCACTTGCAACAAGTGCAATGGCGATTGAGGGATGCGGCATAGGCCGAGTAGAGCCAGCTCCCGCAATGGCTCCATGGAACTAATTGGTGATGAGAGAATATCCAAGCGTGGTGTTACGCAACACCAAAGCCGCCGCGAGGCCAAGAGCGTGAAGACCAAAGACAGTGATAGGTTGTGTTGGGTCAACGACACTACCGTGAACTGAACGGACAGATCACATGGGCTCAGAGGGAGTAACCGAGGCTGTACGATTGGCAGGCGGGGCATGATGAGGTGCAGACTGCAACAATCTCAAACGACCGCCCGACGCACAAACAAATGGCAACAAGATGGAGGGCTAGGAGGGTGCGATTGGGTCTACTGTCGATGGGACCAAAATCGGTGACGTATGCCACGACGCAACAGGAGACGATACAAGTATATGATTAGGGATGATGTAGGCAATGACACAGAAAGGATAGGAGAGGACGCAAGCAATGTTGCTGACACGATAAGAGAGGACGCAGACAACGATGCCAATGCGACAAGAGATGAAGCAAGCAACAATGCAGATGCAAAAGGAGATGACGTAGGTGTCGATGTAAACGTGACAAGAGATGATGCAGGCGACAATGCAGATGCGACAAAAGATTACACAGGCAGCGATGTAGATGCAAGTAATGACACAGATGCGATAGAAGACGGAGACGATGACTTGAATGCAACAGGAGATGATGCAAGCGACGACACAAATACGGACCACACAACACAGCCAGAACTAAAGGGCACTCCACGGAAACCACCTCCCCTTGGAAAATAGAAGAGTGCAAGCAACGGGAGAAAATGAGCAACGTCGCGAGAGAAATTGATCTCAATGAAGGGAACATTGTGATACTCGACTACCCAACCACGCTCGAGGTCCCAAAAATGCCAGGCATTGGACTTAGATGGAGACACCAAGGATGGGGAAAAGATGACCGTGAGGAGATAGTTTGTCATCGTGATGGTCCTTAGGGAGCCAAACATGGACAATGCTACCCTGGACACAAGCGAGGCAAAGGTCAGCACCACGACCATACAATTGTTTGAAAGATGTGACATGACAAGGTAGCAGAACGTGGGGAAAACAGTCCCAAACCTATGTCATCTAGGACATGGCCTCGAAGCAAACAACAGAGGGAGGCCAGACTCAATAAGAAGGGTGCGAGAACCATCAACAAGAATGCGGTTCCAATGTTCCGACAAAGCTTTCTACTTTGGTGAATATGGAGCAACGAGGTTTAGATGCACCCATTGAGACTTGAGGAAGTGGGTCATATAATCCATGAATTCCTCACCATGACCAAAGCAGACCGCCAACAACTTATGATGGCAAGAACACTCAGCCTAGACAAGTCAAGACTCGATCATGGGCCTAACATCACTTTTCTAACAAAGGACAAAGATCCAACGCAAGCGAGAGAAGTCATTTGTATGATACAAGGCGTACTTTCCAAAAACCCCCATGAATTCATCATGAAGGATCCATGACGTCCGCATGAACAAGGGCAAGGGGATCAACTATATGGATGTCAGATGACAGGAAGGACGGGTGATGAAGCTTGCCTCATGCACAATCAAGGCAGTCAGCATGAAAGGGCGCAAGGAATGTGCCAAGGTCAAGACCAACAGTAGGCTGATGTTGTAGGAGGCTATGGATGGTGGTTGCATGCACGTGACAGAAGCAGCGATCGAGCAAACGTGTGTGCGCAGGGGAAAGTGAGGGAAAAACATACACATGCAGTAGGTAGTGGTGGCAGATGACGGTGCAAAGAAGGGCACATGATGTAACTTGTCGCAACATAGACCATGAAGAACAGGATCGCCAGACGACTACAGTGCCAAAACTGCATGATGAAACAAGGTCCATGACCTCATCATCCAAGGCAGTGACAGACAGCAAGCTGACCTCAAACGCAAGGTTACTGAGGACATCAGGCAAGACACCATCACATGACGGACCAACAAAATAGCGCCATGAACTGGCAACATCTAGCCAGAGCCAGTGTGGATGACGTGTACGTCACCAACAGGCCCCAATGTGACAAATGTGGCATGAGACGACGTCATGTGACAAGTGGCTCCGGAATTGATAATCCAGAAGCCACTCGACGCACGAGACTGAGCAGTCATGTGACACTACTTGACACTCCGAACAAGTGTAGGAGAGTGCTAAACACGACCAGAACTCATAGCAAGGAGTTGCGGCAGGATGAACGACTTCCAATGCTCAATCCACTGCACAGGCAACAGAATCCCACCACTTGACGTGCCCCAAAGGGCTCCATCCGATAAACAACGGCAATCCCCAGACTCGACAGCCGAAGTCACATCAAAGTGAAAAACCGGAGGCCAAGGATAGAAAGGTAATGAGGGGGATGGAGCAGATGCGCTTGGACCATGTGGTAGCTCGTGAAATGACCAAGTTAGAGGGATAAAGAGATAGAGCTGTTGGCTGGAGGTACGATGGAGGGATGTAGGATGGAGAAGACGGCCCATAGATGGTAGGGAAATATAGCGACGCAAGCCAGAGCCATCCCGGGTGGGGTAAGCTAGCACCGAAGAAGCTTGCATGGAAGTCCAACCGGGCGTCCGAACTATCCAGGACATGGCAATGGTGGTATCCCACCACACGAGTCAGACGCCCACGTGTGAGCATCTCAACCAAAGATGATGGAGGGTGAAAAGAGAATGCACCGTCTCCCGAGGCAACGGGAAAAATCCTTGAATGCCCGGGTCTTGACCATGTGATGAAAACAAGACAAAAACTAAATGAAAAACAAAATGAAAACAACATAAAAATAAACAGAATGATTCCTTTTTACCCACGTTCTGAGCTTAATGCTGCCCATGTATTCACTATGCATAGGAAATGAATGGATTACCCATTCCTTTTAACGGCTGACCGCATTTTCCACTAAGTGCAAACAGTAACTAACCGTGAACGCAGTACCCACTCTTGAGGAACATGACTGCATTCCCGGTAGTCTATTCATGTTTAGTCAAAGGTGGATATCGTGGTCACAATGTTTTCAGATTCAATGATTTTGTTTTATGTTTTCTTTCCGTGGGAGTCGCGTGTTATGTTCAGGTGAACATGAGGATACAAGTGCAGGGTGATCGTAACTGTTTACTTGTCGTCAAAACAAGCTTGTGAGGTCGAACCAAAATTGCTTATTAGTGTCACTGAATGCTGGTGCGGAATGAGGGTTATTCTTTCCTTCTTTTTGCCAGTCGTCGTCATCTTTCTAAAACCATGTTACGGTGTCATCAATCCCTCCTGCATTTCAAACCATGAACATGCATGGCCGTTAAGTAGCGTCTTCTGAAGTAGAAATGAGGTCTGAATCTTACGTCAGACGATGATAACGGTTACCACACGCATGCCACGTTGGCAGATATTAGGTGTAGGCTGTCACATCCGGAGTTCCGGCCCCATGCATCCTTCAACAACAGTGCAGAATGCCACACGTGAGCCACTTCGGCACATAGTGGGTTTGTGCTCCCACAGCCGGCAAACCGGGCCCATGTTTTGACAATTCTAATGATAGTGACCAATAAGAGCAGCATGGGACAAGATGCCCCGCGGTTCATTATGTTGTATGACATGCACTAGCTTGATTTTTCTCTTTGTGGACCGTTCGTGCCACTTGCACGCCATGGCAAACATGTCGGGTCTTTTAGGAACCGCCCTCCCCTCCAGTGATCCGGCTCGCCATGGCACGTGTGCTCGTTCTCAACTCTGGTAAGTGGGTATGATGGTCGTGAAGGTGACCTTTATGTGGGTAAGATGTATATTAGCTTGCATACTACTGCATGCTGTATCCACAACGGGTGTAATGGATGCACCCTTGTTCCACTTTTACGTTTCCCTGAAAGCAACCGTCGGTAAATTCGACGAGGAGTCCCACGTGTTCCAAGGCTACACGAACGAATTCGTGTTTGATGACTTTGAAGAGGCTTGTTGGGTCAAACACCTCCAGGTTGAAGAGCACATTACTTCACGCTCTCCAGCGCGTGGAGAATTGTGTCCGATGCGGTTGAATGGTGGCTCCCGCGCAAGGCCATTTTGCCCCCCCCGTAGCAGGTGGGTTGCACTTGTGGAAATTGCCACGGCGTTGGTCTTGACTGGCTTGGATTCACCACTCCGTCCAAGTATGGTGCATTGGTGTCCTTGTTCTTACTATTAGCGTGGTTCTTGTTAAGGTGGTACGCCGGTCTTCTTGGCACTTGTTAACTCTTCTCCCATGCTCCTCGATGTAGGATCATCTGATGATGAATATACGCTTCGCACGACGGACTCCCAAACACTAGCATAAACAACAAGGGCACCAAGCCAAGAAAGTGACCGTAAAAGGACGCCCCCGTCAGCTTCCCGGACGGCAATGCCTTCAGGAACATGGAATCCTGCAGCAAGGCAGTGCAAGACTATGCGGTTTCCCCACACATGGGGTCACCTTTGTGAGAAGTGAACAAACGCGGCTAGAGGCTCGGTGTGCGCACTGGAGGCAGGCGAGCTACGGATGACAGCTAAAGTCGTGGTGGTAGAGGAAAACTAGAAACGTCACCGTCATGTTTTTCAAGGAGGGCCACAGGTGTAGCCGGACTGGGACGAAAGGTGACCTGTCAAGGAAGGCCGCGTGGGTGTTATGCTACATCGAGCTCGCTGTTTCAAAGAAGCCATGTACCTTATCAAAGGCCTTGCGGCAGATTGCGGAAACACGCACGGGGGAGTGGTCAGTGTACCATGCCATACACAACGCCACAAAGAAGGCTTTGGCCAAGCTGATGGGTAAGAAGAGCCACTCGTGGGCGCTCGTTTGAGCCTACATCCCTGCCGTAAGTATTTTCAAGATCTTTCTAGGACGTCTATGGGTTTACAATTTCCTATGCGTATGAAGCCATGCATTGTCCTCTTCTTGCGACTCTTCCTTACAGTTGAAGAAGGTTGTTTGTACACCATGGCATACATGGAGCAAGACTAGTACTACCTCTTCCAATGTGCTTTTGTGGCCTTGGGTGCTTGATGGAACTGGTGGCCGCATGTGAGGCATTTGCTTTGCATGGACGGTGCTTTCATGAAAAATGGCTTCAAGTAAGTGTTGTTGCTGGCATTGCATTGGGACGGCAACAACCACGCCATGCCCATGGCGTGGGCCATATGCCCACAAGAGCACAAGGAGAACTAGAATTGGTTTTGCCAGCATCTTGCAGAGGCGTACCCAACAGCTCGGCACAATGGGACTACGGTCGTCAGTGATAGGGATACAGGACTCATCGCCGCCGTGAAGCATCTGTTGCCTGGCGTTGTTCACACCTACTACGGGTAACATCTGCATGAGAACGTCAAGTTGGAGGTGGGTACAACAGCACCAGACATCATGTGGCGGTTGGCTTGTGCTTTCACGCACAACGAATTGGACCGCGCGCGTGATGAGCTCTTCCGAACCTCGGACAAGGACTACAAGTACCTCTTTTGTGGAGATGGAGAGCCTGGGCTCCCGTGGGAACACTGGACTCGCCTCAAGTGTCCTATGCCGCGTGACAGTCACATGAATTCAAACACAATGGAGTCTCTCAAAGCCTGCCTGATGGACATCAGAGATTTGTACTGGTTTCACTGCTTTGAACAGATCTACACGTTTGTGTAGAGGCTCTTCGTGGAGTGCTGACGTGTCACCTATAACTGCGAGACCCGGTACGCTCCTGTGGTGGATGCCAAGCTGCAACACTACACCAAACACACCAAGGAGTACTGGGTGCTCAGCCACAGTGGCCTTATGGACACAGTCACGGGCCCCAAGAGCCTCGCAGGTCGGGAGGTCGACGTCAACGCAAAAAAATACTTGTGCGAGCAGTGGACGGAGTACGGGTATCCCTGCCAGCACACTGTGGCGCTGATCCTGGATGAAGGCGTCAACCTGCAGCTGTACACAGACATACACTTGACTCAGATGGCATGGCGCTGGACGTATAGGTCACCCATGGCGGGAGTCAACCTCTGCAAGCTGTAGTATGCCCTGTGTGGATGGGGCCAGCCGAGTGTGAAGCGCTCCCACGGTCGACCACGCTCCAAGCGCATGGACAAGGTGACTTGGTGCAAATGGGAGCACATTTTCTCCAAGTGCGGGTAGCAGGGACACCCCCCACGCTTCTGTAAGAACCCTCCTGCACTCTCACCGGCCACTGTAGCTGCCGTGCATGCTAGAGAGCTGGTCGTCAACACCGGTAGCCAGGAGCCACCGGCAGTTGAGCTTGTTGCAAGTGCAGCGGCACTGGCAATAGATGGTGGCGTAGAGAGTGATGCTGCAGGCGGTGGGACGGAGGGGATGGCAGGCGGTGCATGCAGCGATGGGGCAAGCGGTGCTGCTGGCGGTGGGACAGAGGGCATGGCGGAGGATGTTGCTGGGAGTGGGACAGTGGGCGTGGCATGCGGCACTGGAGGCGGTACAGCACGCAGTGCTGCATGCCGTGTAAGACCTTCTGGGGGCTTTGTTAATCCAGGCAGTGGTCCAGGTGGAGGGGCAGGCGGTGGAGACAGTGGTGCAGGCAATGGTGCTGGTGGAGGGGTAGGTGGTGCAGGCAGTGGTGCAGGCAGTGGTGAAGCAGAAGGTGCAGATGCATTGGTCATCATGACGTCGCAGGTTGACAATCTAGATGATGCGGATGACTCATCTGATTCATCATGGTGTGAGAGCTCAAAGTCTGAGGACTACACTGACATGGAGTTGGAAGAGGAGGAGTGGCAATCTTTGGGTGGGGGTGAGGAGGAGGAGTGGGAATCCTCTTCTGACATGTCTGACAAGGATAATGCACAGCCCAAAAGCCATCGTCGTGGTTAATCGTTCTCTGCTTGTGTGCCATAGTAAGCCCTGTATATGTTCTTACGGCCATGCGTGTTCACATATTTCCTACCTCATTTCCTTGCTTTCTTACAACTGTTGTTTCTATGCCCTTGCAGGTTGTACCAATGATCTTCATCAGTGGTTCCATGAGGAAGAGGAAGAAGCACAAGGTGGTATGGCGGCAACATGTCAAGCAACCATTGGAGCCACATATTACCAGTGAAAACACAGTGCTGGAGACAGTGCTGCCACTAGGCATACTTAGTGTGCACGATGCCGAGGACACATTGGCCAGATCACACGTGGTCAATTCCTGTAGTGGTTATTGTACATCACCCTTTGGGGAGGAGTTTTTTTATGCTGTGTGTGACTTCCCTAGTAATTCAAAGTGTGTGGCATACGAGTTCA
The DNA here is from genome assembly GCA_023375785.1 of Penium margaritaceum. Taxonomy (NCBI): domain Eukaryota; kingdom Viridiplantae; phylum Streptophyta; class Zygnematophyceae; order Desmidiales; family Peniaceae; genus Penium; species Penium margaritaceum. The sequence goes on along the minus strand of SZWC01000038.1, from coordinate 538,742 downwards.
TTTGCTACGTGTATGGCCTACACTTGTATGTGCAAATGTGGATTAGTCACGGGTACTTGACTCCACTTTTCTCTTGATTGAGAAGCAAATATTTCAGTAATGTCTTTCCTATGAATGGTGTGTTCTAAGCTGAATGAAGAACAGTACGTTGGTGTTCATTTCCATAGGTAGACACTAGGAATCATTACTTTCACATAGAAAAAAACACAATAAGAGCAATAGCTAGAATAAGTTAGTATGTACAATGATTCTAAGAACACATACCGCCAAAACTGTAGTACATGTGTGTGCTATCTCCAGACCATGGAAAACATGATAAAAAAAGGCAACAAAAATGACTGAATTATCTACCACTATTGATTTAGCAGTGCAGTACGACGATGAAGCATGATGTGGTTGTATGCCAACTCCACAGTTTCTGCTTGTGCCATCAACAGACCATTGCCATAAGACTGTGCAGTCCAGGCATAATGTTGACAATGAAAATTGGAGTACACAAGTATAAATGGGTAACTTGATTAATAGACTTAAAAAAAATGACTGAATCGACCATAATTGATAGTGACCTAGGGCTTCCAGCCCAAGGCTCCCACTGCCTGGAGGTGTTTGGTGGGCGAGGATTGGGCATGCGAACATCAAGTATCCATCACATACTCTCAGGTCCGCATGGGTCGTTCACCCAAGTGGGCAAGTCCTTGGTTGCAACGAACAAGTCCCAGCAAGCCCTCATTGTAGTCCATGCCACCATTTCCTGTTGGGGAGTGAGAACCGTCGTGCTGGTCATGGTACGTTGGCCTCTGCATGCCCCAAGTGGGATGGCCATTTCCCAAGAGCCATGCCATTTTTTGAGGTTTCACTGGGGATGTGGCCTCGCGTGGATGACGGACGCTGGACCTCCTGGTGCGAGCCACGTTACGATCCCATTCTTCCTTATGTGCGGCCCATGTCCGGTGGGCGACGAAAGGGTCTCTGTACCGTGGATTACCCCACTCACGATGTTCAACGCTGTCCTTCCGTCTCTCGGTTGACATGTTTTCCGAGCCATGGAGACCGGATCGATGCCACATGACAAGTTGTCGCTAGTTCAACGAAGTTGAAGTCAGCACAATATGCATCTCTGTACTTGTAAGTATGTCTGACAACAGTACGAACCAGTATGTTCTACCTGTTTGAAACTTCAATGGGTGCATCCACATGACCCAAGTTCATTGTGCAAACCACTGCCAAACAGGAGTCTAACTTGAATGTCAATTGTGTGCTACATTGTGTATGGCCCGCGAGTGACGGTAGAGAAGAGACGTATTCAACAAATCGTGATTGGTTACAAACCGTTGATCGGGGTATCCAACGCCAGGGCATCAATGGTGCCAGTTCATCCAGTCAGCACAAACTTGTCAGCAATTGAATGGAGAATGGACTATCTCATCAGTGCCTATCTGTGGTCCTCCGCTGCTAGGGAAAAACTGACACCGTGGAATGCCACGTAGCCGGATAGCTGCTCCACTTTCTCTCGGAAGATAATTCTTCCACTTGGGGCCCGTTCTGCTATTATCGTGATATTCAGTCCTGCATCTGGCCTGCATGAAAAGTGGGTATTGGAGTCAGGTCGTGAAAAGTGGGTAATGGGTACTTCTTTCTTTAACTTTGGGCAGAGTGCACACCAATTGAAATCAATGGGAAGAACGAGGACTCCCTACCAAAACGTGGACGTACGAGTCTTCTTCTCGTAACATTAGCTGATACGTGAATGAATTTCTCAACCGTGGGTAACAGGCACAGATTTTCTTCAAATGGTGGGTAGAAAGGAACGGCCACAAGAATGAAAGCACCAAAGAGAAGTCAGCAGTCAAGATGAGGACCAGGTTCACCCGGTGTTGAGAGGAGTGACAAGGCCCGGGCTCACCTCCTCTCCCCCATCTGTTTTTTTGGGTGGGGAGGGTGAGCTCGACCCTCGCGTTTGAAAGAGATTTGGAAGGGTGACATCAAGTGATGGGCCCTTGGACCAACGAACTCGTCGATAGAAGAGCCCGTCGGTCAACAAGGGCGTCCCCCGAGCCCGTCAACAGGCAGTCTGGAGAGGGCTGGAAGCTGCAAAGCAGTTTCTTGCTCGCTGATGAGCTGGGGCAGCAGCGACGAGCACAACTACTGTGCCTGCTCCTCCTGTTGTGTTGTCGCTATAGCTGTTGGCAATTGCTGCTACTATTAGTGTGAGTGTAGCTGCTACTGTTTTTGACGCGAATGTAGCTATAGTTGTTGTTGTAGCTACTACTGCAAGTGCGGCTGCTAATGCTGCTATTCCTGCGGGGGCTCTTACCACTGGTGCCCTTGCCATAGTAGTCCTAGTGAAATCCACATTATCTGTTCTTTCTGTCCCTGTAGGTGCCACTACTCCTCCACCTCTTGCCTTTATCCGTACCCCCTCACCTTGTACCGTTGAGTGAGGGTTCTCTTTACATGCGTCTCTCCTGCTTGTGCTATACCTTTCCTCTCTCTGTGGTGTTTTGCGTGTCTGACCAGGGCCGGGTTGTCCTGCAGTACAATTCCTACGTGCCTTGGGTACTCTTAGTTTTCCCATGCCCACTGGGACTGGGGAAACTCTGCCAAAACTTATTTTTCAGGTACTGGCCTTCGTCACCATGCCTGGTGATGACGAGTCAGTCAGAGCTAACCTGGAGCGCCAGCTGAACCTTGCTCCCTCGGCTCCGTGGGAGGCTGAAGATTGCCTCAAGGTTACAAATGATAAATGCATTGCCTTTGTTGATGCAATTGCTGCTATTGTACATAAGCACCTCCTTGCTATGTCATTCCCATCCGCTATTGCTGCTACTGGCACCAGTGCTGGTATCTCCTCCACACCATCTGCTGCCAACATCGTTGTTGTGAACCCCGCTGCCATTCCACCTGCTGCCAACCCCGCCGCTGCCTCCTATCAGCATGAGTTCTTCTCCCTGCCTCCCAACCAGGCCACCGGACTTGCCTTCTCCTCCTGGGAGACTCGCTTCAGTGCCTGGGCTCAAGGGGAACGCTTGTGGAAGTACTATTTCCTTGCGTTTCTGCTTTTCACACCTATCACTGACGAGTCCACTCACGCTGTCCGTGCCCTCATTACTACTATGAATGCGAGCTTCATTGACAATGTCGGCACCTACAATGCTGACCCCGGTGTTCAGCGTCTAGCTAATCCAAGCAGTGCGTACATCATGTAGCGTCGTCGCACCACCATCACTGGTCAAGTGTGTTTACCGTGCAGTCAACACGCTCTTGATGCATGCGGATAAAACGACCCACGCATGTTGGGAACACGGTCTCAGACTGCTTTACGAGCTTGGCGAGGCTGCACCGGGTCAGCTGTCAGCTGTGCACACTATGGTCAACAGGTTCATTCCCGAGCTGTCCGACCTTCTCCGCTACATCAAGGCTGATGAGCTACAATGCTTCGCCTCTCATTCCATGCCTCCCAAGTTTCTACTTGGCGTTGGTGCCCTCTCGGACTTCACCACTAAGAGGCTTGCCGCCTGGTGGACCAGCCTCTAGATTAAACGTCTTCACTGTAAGGCAGTGGCCAAAGTTGCCGCTGCTAAACTACGTGCTCACTAGATGCACACTAGCGCCTCCTCCTGTTTCTCCGCCACCAGCTCCAGCTCTAGCTCCAACACCGCTGGCATTCCCTCTGCTCGTCCGTCGATCCCATACCCCTGGGGAAGGCTGCCACCCTATGGAACGTCCATCTATGCTGGGCCACCTTTCCCAGCCTACTGCGCTCTCCCGTTGTATCCTCCCTTCCCGGAGTCTTTCACCTCGTCGTCTGTGCCATCCGTCAATGGCAAGCGCCAGCTGGAGGAGTCTTTTCTCCAGCACCTTCACCTTCGCAATCAGGGAGCTAAGAGTGTGAATTTGTTGACTGGAGGTCTTCCATGTCAGACTAGCAATGTTCTTTGTGGGGATCCCCCCGAGTCACTTACATTGGTTATCGTACGTGTCTTTCCCGCCAGTCGAGCATTACCAGTCTGTCATTCTCCCTCGTCGTCGTACTATCTATACCTCATCACCTTCCTCAACTGGCACTGTTGCCACCTGTGATATCCTTCCTCATGTTCGTGTTTCTGGTAGCTTTTGGGTCCTTGACTCAAGAGCCACCCACCACGACATCCATCCATTTGGCCTTCGTCTTGTTGGGTCCTGCCCACTCCATTTGCTTTGTGCGCACTAAGTCTGGCCAGTTACTTCCCATCGACGACGTTGGCGATGTCCATTTTGTTGGTCCCGGTGGTGTGTTTGTTTTGCCTAACGTTCTGTATGTGCCTTCCTTAGAGCTCTGCGTGCTGTCGCTTTTCTCCCTCAATCATCAGGGCATGGATTTTTCAGCCAGTCAGGGTGTTGGCACTGTCAGTTTTCGTCCCTCGGATCACATCGTTTTGCAGGGTGTCAGGTGTGACAAGCTTTACTGTGTGCCTCTCATCGATCCCTCTGCCTCATCTTTTGGGTTTTCTCTCGTTCATGTTGCACCCTCTCTCTCTCTCTCTCTCTCTCTCTCTCTCTCTCTCTCTCTCTCTCTCTCTCTCTCTATCTATCTATCTATCT